>JAOUQX010000030.1:22930918-22942349 GCA_028566295.1 Liobagrus marginatus
CAGAACGAACGGCGCCCCTGGAGCAAGTGAGGTTAAGGGTCTTGCTCAAGGGCCCAATGATGGCAGCATGTCTGGAGTATGACATGGATATGTATATATATAAATGTATGTATAATTGATTATTTATTAATAACTTTATTTGTATAATGAAAACTCAAGCCAACTGTGAACACATTTGGAGAAACTTGAGACCCGGGATAAGTACTGGTAAGCATTAAAATATAAAATGTATCACACCATACATTGATATTCTGACCCTTTATTCTTTTTCATCATTAAGCAGACATTGTGCTGAATAAATTACATGTACTATATCAGTTACATGCCTTTTTTTGGTCCCAGTTGGGAAAAAATCTCCATGTCAGTTCTTCTGGAACAGATCATTGCATATAAATAGTGCACAATGCAGCCTTCAGTCCTCAGGCCCTTGTAATGCACATATGTAATGTGCATGTATGCTTGTTATTGTGTGTAGCATTGCTAGTCCTGATGGCTCTGTTTAACACACATTTCCTAGGTTCTCTCAGTAGCTGGCCATTCACACATACTCGGATACAATTAGCACATTTCCATGTGTAAAGTCGCATCGATGGCCCTAAGTGCCGAAGTGTTTGCATAGATAACGGCCGCTGTTGTTATGCTGCGTTGGTACTGTAGCTGGGAGGGCTCACATCCTTTCGAACTCTTCTTTAGTGTGTGTTTTAGCAGGTATTGGAATAATGTTGTCATAACAGTGGTGGAATGTAAATGGACTGAACAGGGATGAGTCATGGGTTGATTCTTTTAAAAGAACACAGTAATGGTCTTATATATTTTAGGCTTTCATTTGAACTTACTCGCCTCCATATACAGAATATGGGTAATACCTCCAGGACAATAGTGCAACGTAGAACATCAACGCAAAAAAGTCGCACACTTACAACAACTTAGAATATGATTAGAAAAATCCGAGTCAATTTAATGCTTATGGATGTGTATGCTAAAAGCAGCACATATAGAACAGAAAGAAGAAATCACTTCTATAGGTTCTATATATAATTAACAAACATCAGACCTTAAGACCTGATCTAAAATGAAGTGATTTACAAATATTTAATATTAATACATAAGTAAAGATAAAATTTTAATTCCTAGTCTGACAGATTATAGCATTTATAAACAAAACATATAGCTTCTCATATTACTAATAAAACCATTAAGGTCAACATCATGCAAACACCCTAATCCAGAGCGATTTATCTAAGCAGTTGTGGGTTAAGGGTCCTGCCCGGAGGTCCTTGAGGGTCAGAGTCTTGGGAATTGAATCCATGATCTTTTGATCAAAGATGTGCGCTCACAATAATCCTCACATTTCCATATCACATGTACTAAATAACGACTTGTTTAAATCATTAATTATAATACTAAATGATGTAACGTATAAATGTACTTAGTGAGTTGGTATTGAAGAATCTTTGACTTGAAACATGCCTGCGCTGCTATTGTGGAAAATTAACCGAGGCTTTAAACATAAAGACCTTGGAAAACATCCCTGCATATTTTCAAAAATTTTTAAAACACTTTCTAAAATTACGTGTCTCACATAAAGCAAGCTCATATACAGTATAAAGTTAAAGACATACTGTATGCAGCAAAATTCTTTAGCGGTGCAGAAAAGGTGGCACATGGGAAGTGAGGCAGCATGCATAATGCAAAAGGAGCATGACTGCATAACATACTGTAAAATCTATACTAAATGTCTATACAGGAGGCTATACACATGTAAAACTACATAGATGCATGTGATGAAAATGTGCAGAAAGTGCACTGGTATGCAACAGAGTAGTACACATTAACACATCTCTGCATCCGACTAATGATGGGGAATTGATATTTGTGGAATGATGGAGTTGGAGTGAGTCATTATGGTTACCTGCTATTCAGTAAGAAAGATGATTTTTTTTTTTTTTAATGTGTGCACTGTTATACCTCTACGGTCCAAATCTCGGAAATTATACAGTATGTGACTTAAATGGTAATCATGGCAATAGTAGAACAGAATTAAATAGAGTAGAATTTAATTAGAATAGAAGTAATCATCCGTATTTTAGAATTGTATATTTTTAGATGAAATGAAATAAGCATCTATTTTGATCTGAATATGAGATGAGATGAGATGACATGACAGGACATGAATGTACCTTTATTAATTCCACATCGCAAAACTTCACGTACCAGTTATATGCCTATATATGGACGTATACAACAAGTAGTGAAATGGATGACATTAGTTCAAAGTGACACAGTAAAATATTGCACACAATATATAAAATAAAAAGAGTAGCGCTGGAGATTCATCATTTGATCCAGCATCGATGGGGTTGTCCATTGATCCAGCAAGTCCTATTGAAGCATGTTAAGGCTTTTAATGAAAGTGAGTTTCAGGAGCAGAATATAAGTGTATATGCACCGAATGAAATGACTTCTGAATAAAAATCCATGTGTTATCGAGTATTTCTGGAATTTGTCCTTAAACGATCTTAAAAGTAGCAAGTTAAACATCAAGTATAATTTGTGTGCATACAAACATATTTAATTAGATTATTTTTTTTTTTTTTTACATCCAATTGAACAAATGGGTCAACTGAAATGTGGTCAAATCAATCCAGATTCTTTCCCAAAGAAAATCCGTCCCACTGAGGAACAGGTGGTAGACTACTGTGCTTTCTGTAGAGGAATTTTGAATATGGCAACATGTGTTGCTGTGGCACACAAGCGGAGAGCAATCACATTGACCGCTGAGATGTGGATTTAGTTAGTAAGCTGTGCGGGTTACACACAATGACACCCCCTCCTTTTCTCAGCACATTATCCCTTCTTTTCTTCTCGGTCCTCTCCAGTTTAGTTCACTGATCCACAAAATCCTGAAATGGACTCTGGGGAGAAGGGGGCAGGGAGAAGGGTGCTCAGTATTGAAATAAAAAAACAAAATAACCCTGAACCCCCCCCATCCATCTCTGTTCCTTATTCATACACAATCTGTGAAGGAATTCCATGATAGATTTATGAACTTAAATAAAACAGTAATGAAAAAGACAAAAACTAATTTGCTTTCATGCCTTTTGGCCAAGCGGTGAGGAAATATGATTATAGGTTTTAGTCCCAAAATGGTCGGATCTGATCCACTTTAGAAAGTGTTGCTTTCTGTTTTTAAAGATATTCCTTGGTGTATCGTTAAGGAAATGTCCCCAAAACATTATAAATCAATTTTGTTTAGTTTTAAACAGCAATTGTGATGTTGAGCAGAGTGCATGTTTATGGCCTGAGCAGCGATAAGTCCTACAAATACACATAAAGTATATTGACATTATTAATAATTAATAACACATGAATCTTACTATACCCATAACCACAGTAGCAAAAAAAAAAAAGAGTTTTTGAAACAAAATAAAAAAGGATTCTTAAGGAGACCAGCCAAATATCACTATAACAGTATTAGGTCATTTTTTTGCAGACATTTGGCTGTATAATTGATATTAAAAAGTTACTCACACCCACTTATAATTTTGATAGGGTTATTCCACCAAGCTTTGTATTACTATAACTAAATACTGCGTTAGAAATATTTCCTTAAGGCATTTGAATCTACCATTGCTGTTTGTGTTGTTACAACGCTGTGCTCCTGTGTTACTCACACCAGTCATCTGCTCTTGGCACATACACTTCCTGTTGAAGTCTAGACAGAACAGGAGGGAGCGGATGGTCAAATGCTCACACCCTGTTTCCTAAAAGAAAACACACTACAAAATGGCGCGGTCTTTGTAAGCAGTTTGAAAACACGAGGCAAAAGGAAGTAAAGCCGATAGAATTTCATTCACTGTGAATAACGCAAGCGTTGAAGTATTATAGATGTGCATGTGATGTAGAGAATTTAAATTTCGTTTCATTTCATTTACAGCATTTGGCAGACGCCCTCATCCAGAGCGACTTACATTTTGATCCAACCGAGCACTTGAAGGCTAAGGGCCTTACTCAAAGGCCCAGCAGTGGCAGCTTGGCTGTGCCGGGAATCGAATCCCCGTCTTTGGATCAGTAGCTAATAGTAAATGAATGTGATCTATATCAGCAAAGATAAAAAAAAAAAAATATTCAATTATAGAGTAAACAATTCAGCATTAATAATAAGAGAACGTGGTTAATAGTATATATTAGAATGGTTAAAACTTCAGAGACCATGTGAGCCTATGGAGAAGACTCTACTCAGTGTTGTAGTATTCTATCCACTGAAAGACTGTCAGCGTATTTGACGTGTTGTGTGTTTTGGTTTGCAAGTACGTCGTTATTGAAGCATATCTGATTTGAACAGTGTGTGTGTGCATCGATGGCTGTCCTGTGCTGATAAACGATCCATCCTCACTTATTTTCACTGGAGTATCTTGCAAACTCCTCAATCTTTCTCACGTCATGGACGGCTGCTGTTCAGGGCCTCACACATTCACACATTCCAGCAGAAAAATGTCTTTATATTCCATTGTGCATGCTCTTTTTACTTTGCACTCGTCACTGGTTTGACAGACCTCACGTCACACTCTTGTTAGGGGGAAATCCTTGCAAAAATTATTTTCTTTAAAAAAAGGAATGTTAAATAAAGCTTACCTGCAAAAAGCACCTGAAATGGTACCTTGTGTTGTTTACATTAACGCTAGGATTCTTCCAGGTTCTTTATTTATTTTTTCTAAAAATGAGAGCATTTTACAAAGTACTAATGGCATGATAAAAATACAAGTGTTGCACATTTTTTTGTGATTCATTCAAACAAAAATGCTTGATTTTGCAGCTTTAAAAAAAAAACTATTTACTTTCCAAAGTACATTTGTTATACTTTGAATATACTGCCAATAAAACTTCCCAGCTAACTTAGGGTGTGAGGCGAAGTACACGCTGGAAATCGGCAGTTAATCTCAGCGCTAACACTTAGAGGCAGACAACCATTCACACACTTATTCACGCTTATGGACAATTTAGAGTAGCCAATTCACCTATGCGCAATCACATGTGTTTAAACGCGGGAGGAAACCGGAGTACCCAGTGAAAACCTGCCCAAGCACAGGGAGAACATGCAAAATCCACACAGAAAGACCCTGGATGGGAATCAAACCCATGACCTTCTTGCTGTGATTCAGGAGTGCTAACCACTCTGCACTCTTGTTTGCACTCCATCCAAAGTGTCCACGGTCATATACCCTGCGTCCCATGGGATTCATTCCATTCTGTCATAATCCCTATCTGTGATAGGCAATAAAAAAAAAAAAAAGGATTTATTGATCCAACTGTCTGAGACCTATAGCCTACAATAACAAGTAAAGTGTACAATAAACTTTTAAAACTACAGAGACACTTTCCTTACTGTAGAATGTCTTGGAAACAGTTTTCAGTATTATTTATAGCGATACTAAGGAAATACCTGCATATGTTAATAGCAACGTGCTTAGAAATGAAATAGCTCAGCATATTAAGTATTTTACTGACAAGAAAGAAATGAAACCTTTGCAGTGTGCGGTTATGGGGACACAACAATACGCTTGTTTAATAAACCTTGGTATTTAGCAGAGGTTCTGCTAGCGTTTATTAGCTTGCTTGCTAAGACTTAAAGGCACCATTGAAGCATGAGTGAGTGGAAAGCAACGTTAGTCTTGTGATTGGTGGGTGGAGCGTTACTTAACATCAGGACTGCCCATTGTCCGAATTTTTGTAAAGTTAAAGTAGACATTGGAATGATTGCAAGTATCAAAACATTACACTGCACATTATTTACTGTAGGTTACATTGGATAAGAAAAAACAAAACAAAAAGAAAAAAAATAAATATCGTGCACTTACTATGAACATTTCTGCCCCAACCAAAATATTCTTGATCCGGGATGCATAGCATGGCCTTCGGTTAAAAATGACTGTGCTGAGTCTGCTTTCTGCATGAAGTCTGCTATATGTAAGTGTTCTACTGTATGAACACCTGGGTTCACTGCTGAGCTTGCATTGGAAAAACAAATAGTGGCAACTCTGGGGTTTTGGCCTGCCTCTCTGGGGGTGACCTCATGTTTGTCTTCAAATATCTCCTCTGATATGTATTTTCTCTTGGAGTCCCTACTGCTGAGTCCTGAGCTTGGCCCAACTTCCTTCAGGCTGCTAAGTCAACATGCATGTTCAGCAAGAGAAAACAGTAGGAGCGATGAGAAGGGGAGTGAATACAACCCCCCAACCCGCCTGGCTAGATGGAGGCACAGGATGTGTGGAGGAGAATGAAAAGCACAAAAGGTCACAAATTGGACTAAGAAGTACTAAAAGCTTCTTTTCAACTGTCTGTTTGAAGCTTTCTCTTTCTAGCTTGGCAAAGACCAACAAATGTTCTCGTAGCTCCTGTCACAAATGGTGTACTAAAGCATGAAGTCCTTCTCCAGTTCCACAGTTTGGTGACGTGGATAAAAGAGTTCCACGGGTTTAATCAAAACAGATTTTGGGACACTTCAGAATGACCAATGAAACATTTTTTATTTTGCTCGGCGAGATGAATAGTTTTTTTTTTGCAGTTCCTTCTCTCAGACACAAATGGCTCAAAGATAATAATCGTGATAAGTAATGTTTCATGACAAAATCAACTACATTGAAAATGATGGATGATTGTACATGAAAGTATCAATTATTTTGCAGCTTTAGTTCCACAAGCATTATGCAGCTGAATGACAAGTTAACTTTCACACAGATTGCTTTTCCATCAGTGTTTTTGATTGGATTGGATAGGTGCCTGCTGTTCAGCCATAGCGTATGCTTTAAAGATTGGTATCTGGATTGGTAAACGCTTCCTATAAAGATACAATAAACTTTATTTTTTTTTGGGCATTTCAGTTGAAGCAGCAGAACAAACATAAATAAAATTCACCTGTTGGGAAAAAAATAATTTACCAAACAGGAAAGATTTGTTAAAAATATGATTAGATTTGTATAATAATAATAATAATAATAATAATAATAATAATAATAATAATTATTATTATTATTATTATCAGTGAATTTACAAGCCTTGATTTAGTGTGTTATTGAAATAGATTCCAAACGAAAAAGCAGACCATAATCTCTTTGAACGTTATAAAAAAATAGAGGATCTCTTTATTATTAACGTGTGTATATTCGTCTCCCAATTTTCAAAGTTTTGTATTTTTTTTTTGCTAATATTTTCGTGTTTACAAAGTTATCAAAACCAAACCAAAGTTACTGTACATTTGGTTAAAAAAGGTTAAATCCTTTATATGCGGAGACATTTGAATTCTTGGATTCCTGATGAAGACCTGTTTTCTTCAACAGACTATAATGTCTATTAATGTCTTCTGACTGCAGCTAAATGTTCTCAATTGAACCCCCCGATAGGCTGGCTGAGCCTCAGGGCCAGCACTAATGAGTCAGGGATGGATCTGCTAGATGTTAACTTGGTGTAGCCATATGTTGTTTCAGTCATCAGTTCTTGATGGTGATCCAGCAATGGCAGATGACATAACTACCGAGAAGAAACTCACGGTGAGCTTTTGTGCAAACAAACACACTTGGGTTGTGAAACCAGAGTACCCGGGGAAAACCCACACAAACATAGGGAGAACATGCAAACTCCACACAGAAAGACCCTGGGCGGGAATCAAACCCATGAACTTCTTGCTGTGAGGCAGGAGTGCTAACCAGTCTGCCATCATAATGTAAAAATGTCAAAAAAAAAAAAAAAAAAGAATATTTTGCATTATAATTTTATTATTATGGTGCACATTTTAATCATGTGCTTATATAATGTGTAACTGAAATGTCATTTATTTCAGTAAATTCATAAAGGACAATATGTGCTACTTAAATGCGTTTTGGGTTACGTTAAAACAGATACAAGTATATTTGATGATTCCTTCATTATTTTTGGTTTTTATTCATATTTACCCATATAGAGTTGATGGGTGCACCATGCATAGAGGGTGCACATATTTGTGAACATGATTCACAGAAACCCTGCTAAAAGCTTCTCCTGACAGCTAGTTAGTATAGCGAGATACAGAACAGGAGAAAGATCTCACTGCAGTGGTAGTGAATTGATGCTGAGCCAAACCTACACTGACTCTCTTGCCCATGCCGACTTCCACCCCTGCACATCCACAACCACTGCACAAGATGTTGCGGTTGAAGTCATAACGGACGCCGACTTGAAGAGCTAACGACCCAAACCGCTGGCAGTTAACTCCGCAACGCCTCGAGAGAGAGAAACAGCCGCTGTCTGCCCCACCAAAAAGGTTTCACAACTGTTGCCTGGTAGGGCAAAACAGATTGCGGTGTTGATGCATGTTATGAAAACCTTGCCTCATTTTGAGCTCCAATTTACAGCTTCCTACAATTGTGGTGAGATTACTACAGTTAGAAGCCTGCCGTTTTCTGTTACATTATTAATGCGAGAACAAATGCCTAAAAAAGATGTTTTTGAAGACAGTGAAATAAAAAGTGTGTGAACATATATGCAAAGCAGTTTAAACCGTAAAATGAGCAAATCACTCATTATAAAGTGTCATAATAATATTTAGGGCAAATTATGATGCCACACGGTACAATTTTTCCCTTTATTTATGATAAGTAGGTGAGCGTGTTTGTGTGTTTACTTACCTAACTTAACCTTTAAGCAGACCTCATTCAGATGAACTTTAAGGAGGTAAGTAACGTAGTCCAGGGCTAATAATGACAAAGCTACCTGTAAGAAGTGTGTTGAATGAGACTTGTATATACGTTATATGGAGAAATATGTTGAAACAGCTGACCATGTGTTTTTTAAACATCCTATTTCATATTAAGTCTCACTTTTCTGCTGTAGTAACTTGTACATTTCTGCAAGTCACTAGATTGTAGAGTGTGGCTGTGGGTATTATCTTAATCAACCTTAAAATTATTGGTGATATCAGGTAATAATAAAGTTAGAGTTCCAGTTTATTTTAAAGTGTTAATTGGGAATGAAGAGCAGAACACTCGAGTTCTTTTACTTTATCCGTAACACACTCGATGTCTTGATGGAGCTCAGGGGCTTTGTACACTGGGGCATTGTCATACTGGAACAGTGTTTGGTCTCTTGGTTTCAGTGAAGTGATTATCTAACGCTACAACACATAACGACATTCTAGGCAACTATGTGGTTGTTACTGTGCACCAATAAATTGTGAAAAACACACTAATGTTGGTGTCCTGGTTATGGTGACCACAAACGTATGGACCTTACAGTGTACTGTGGTCTCCAGTATTAGCATTTTGGAAATTTTCCACTATGGAAAAGTCTTAAAAATGAAAGCGACAAAGGGGCAGTGCTGAGAGACTATCGATAGCTGCTATAACATGTAATAGGGAACAATACAGGAGCAAATAAGATAGTCGTCGATTGATAGATAGATGACGTCTTTAATTAATTAATTAAATTGGCAGATCACTGTGAAGTGCTGTTACAGGAACCTATTTAATTCCAGGGTGGTTGTGTTGAAGTGTATTACACCTTCTTTGATTGACTGATGGATTGATTCAGTAAGTGAGTGACTGATTCATTAATAGATTAATAAATTTTTAATCAGGGTTTCAGACTGGTTAGCGCTCCTACCTCACAGCAAGAAGGTCATAGGTTTGATTCCCACCCAGGGTCTCACTGTGTGGAGTTTGCATGTTCTCCCTGTGTTTGTGTGGGTTTTCCCTGGGTACTCCGGTTTCCTCCCACCTCCAAACACACGTGATTGGGCATAGGTGGATTATCTACTCTAAATTGTCCATAGGAGTGAATGTGTGTGTGAATGGTTGTCTGTCTCTAAGTGTTAGTACTGCGATTAACTGTCGATTGTACAGGGTGTACCCCGCCTCACACACTAAGTTAGCTGGGATAGACTCCAGTGCCCCCATGACCATGAATATGATAAGTGCTAGATAATGAATGAATGAATGATTTTTATATTCGATGCTTTTGAGCATGGGCTTCACACAAGTTTTACCTCAATTTCTCTGTATTTCAAACTATATACAAGAAAGTGCCTAGCGAAAATTGAAATTTGCATTAGCATTATCATTTGTTTTAATTAAAAGAGCCCCATGGATGAAATTGTCCGCTGTGATGCAATGCTTAATTCAGCCCAAGCATAAATACCAAATACTTACTTACTTACTTACCAAATCCTTTTTTTTTTTATTATTATTATTATTATTTTTTAGAAATAATAATGCTTGAATAGAGCATTCTGAAGTTTCTACTGTCGTTCCCTTGGCAGAATGTTTGACTTTTACTCATCATGAAACGTCTACATGAACAACAACAGTTTCCTCTATGTACGACAGACCGTCATTATAAAGGAGAGTACAGGACCATTACAGCAGAAAGAAAGCTGCCATTTACGCGAGCATTTCAATGAAGTTAATTATCTGTCGCCTAATTGCCTTTGGGGTCTTTGTACATTGCCATGTGTCCTGGGAAAAAATGTTGACACATAAATCTCTAAAAACAACCGGACGCAAAAAACAAGCCTTGTCCTACACGGGAAAGGCTGAATGCTGAAAAGCTGGCATTTAGACAGGTCCCAGAGGAATCGTCCACAGCAGGACACAGAGATGCATTTACAGCCTGGAGATGGAGCACAGCCCCCCCCTATGCCTAGTGTTTGTTGTAATCAGATGCCTGCCCTAAACCTGTGGGCCAGTCTTAGTACAGCATGCACCTGGGCAAGGTAAAACCAATAAAGGTAGAAGAGTTGAGTGCTGATTGTGTGGCTTTTACCATCAATGTTTATACAAAAAGTAATTATGTCTTAATTTCCATAAGATTGGAATGGTTTGCTTTGTCTAAATAAAAGCAGAAACCAGATGCACAGTGATTTCCCTTGTTATTTTAGATCTGGTTTGTTTATAAAACACTGGGATTCAATTTAATCCAAAAGTATACAGGTTGTGATTATTACATTCTATTCAAAAGACAAATCATCAAAACTTTAATCTATTAGGTCTAACGACTGGCCATGTGACCAACATTCTTTTTGTCTGCAAGATTTGAGAAAAAATAAATAATTTTTTTCAATTGAGCTCAGGTTTTTGTATGTGCAAAACTTTGCATGTTTTCCCAGTGTATTATTGCGTTTCCTCTGGGTTCTCTGGTTATCTTTTTAAAAACAGATAAGTGGTACAAAAATGAGAAAGAAACCTGGAGAAGAAACAGGCTCAAAAGTGTACTCCGTGTCTTCTGGGTAACCCTAGACAGATGGATTATAATAGATTAGATACACTGACCAGGCATAAACACTGAGAGGTGAAGCGAATATCACTGATTATCTCTTTATCGCGGCCCCTGTTAGTGGGTGGGATATATTACTGTTAGTGGGTGGGATATATTACTGTTAGTGGGTGGGATATATTACTGTTAG
>JAOUQX010000030.1:22982035-22997224 GCA_028566295.1 Liobagrus marginatus
ATTCATATGCTGGGATATGCGGAATAAAAACATTTCACTGCGTGTATGTGATAAATACGATCTGAAAATGAAAAAAAAAATGAATTACCATCACTCCTGCATGCTAGCATGCTGAAGTCAAACAAACGTATCCAAACACCAGACAGATAACACTTTACCCATGACCCAAATATTTCAACCAGTATGGGTTCCAAAGTGGCACCATTTATGCACATAATGATTGGGGGTAACTAGGGACTCTCAAGCTATCCAGAAATGTGGCGCATATTGAAATCTGATAAGTATCATTTAATGGCAGACAAGTGGAAGGAGGGGTTGGGCAGAATATAGTTTTGACCGCTAAAGTGCTGAATAATTGCAGGGTTTTCAGGCTTTAAAAGAAAGAATGGGTCGGATAGGTGCTTGTTTAACAATTATTCTTTACTGTGCATTAGCCAGAGGCGGGCTGCACCTGCATGCATTACTAAACGGATGAGAGGTGAATGGAAGAGAGCTTGCATGGCAAATTTAGCCGTGTGAGCATAGTGGTTTGTGTTTATACCACTCAATTGGAGCATCTTTCAACTGAACATAAACCCATATACTGGAAACAAGCACTGAAAAAACTGTGACCGGAGGGATGCTATTAACAGTTTTACAAGAGGAAGAATGCCCCTTTATTTTTGTCCACTAATATTATCCATTTCTTAACTGGTAATTAACTGGTATCTTTAAAAAAAAAAAAAAAAGTCTGATGCCCCTCTCATGTCTCTTAGTTGGCTACACATTGATTATACACTTTTGTACCATAACAGCTCTGTCGATGAATAATATAATCCAGCTCAATTACCATATAATAAATAATAAAGCTAGTTCCTGGCACAGTGGGAGATTTAGGTGTACAGTGTGGCTGAATGTTTGTTATTTACGTATGCGTATTTCTCCATTATATACAGGGCCCTGAAAAGTCTACGGCTCCTACAGTTGACATTTGCCTATTTACACCTCTATGAATATTCACATAGCACCTTCTGCAAATAACAATCATTTAAACCTGAATTTCTCAGCATGCTTTCGCACACCAACATCTCATTTTTGCCTTTCACACACATCTAACACCTAAATAGTCACCAATAGGGTGATGGTGGCTCAGTGGATAAGGCTCTGAGTCAGTGATCAGAGGCTCAGGGGTTCAAGCCACGCTCCAGACGTGTTGCCATTGTTGGGTCCTTGAGCAAGACCCTCAACCTCACTTGCTCCAGGGGCGCCGTTCGTTCTGGCTGACCCTGCGCTCTGACACCAGTGTATTCTGACAGATATGCTGGGATATGCAGAAAATAAAACATTTCACTGCATGTATGTGTATGTGACAAATAGGATCTGGAAATGTCAGCAATCATTCAGATCTTCAATTATTATTATAGTCCATCTGCTTTGTGATACATGTACCAAATATGCACGTTTGCATAAAACCCATGGATGCCAGTTAGCATTTTTGTCAAAAAGCACAATGCTAGCTTTCATTCCTCCACATTTCAGGTGGCGCAGGCTGTGAGCAGAGGATAAGTGTGACAGGAGAGCTGCACTTCTTCTATGCACACTTTTTGCAGATGCACTTGACAGATGCATCAACACGCCACTTGCAGTCATCGCTCCTATGGCTTCCAGGGGCTGTGTATCATCCCAATTATATTAAACAAGCAAACTTGCTCTACCTGGGCCTTTTCAGCCCATAGTGAGCCACACTTAGCTCTCCAGAAGTAGAACTGTAAAGTGCGGAGAGATGACAGTAATGATGCTGAGGCATTCACACAGGCAGGAACAGTATCACTAATCTGTCCACTGCATCAAAAGAATAAATGGTGTTAGTGCTAGTAATTACGCCATGATCCCCCCTGCTGCTGTTTTTAATAGGGCTGACCTTTGGCAGAATAAGCTTCTGCAAGAGTTCAAGCAGACAAGCTCAGGAACACACACGCATGTCTGTATACAACCAGAATACACACTTACATATGACTCCAATTTACATACACATTAAAAAGTAAGATACTATAATATAGAATATTATATACCAGGATTATATCACTTTAATAGGAGAAAAATTCATAATTAATAAAACGCAAAAATTTTTTTTGGCACCTTTGTTGAACTGTCAGTTAAAAATAAGAACTGACTTTAAAATGAACAAATAAAACGTCTTATTTGCCTACTGACATTAATGCATGGCTGCAAACATAAGACGTCTAATTAAACTGCATGAACATCCATCCATTCATTATCTAGCGTTTATCCTGTTCAGGGTTGTGGGGGCGCTTGAATCTATCCCAGATAACGTAGTGTGTGAGGCGGGCTACACCCTGTACAATCAGCAGTTAATCACAGGGCTAACACTTAGAGACAGACAACCATTCACACACACATTCACTCCTATGGACAATTTACAGTAGCCAATTCACCTATGCCCAATCACATGTGTTTGGAGGCGGAAGGAAACCGGAGTACCCAGGGAAAACCTGCACAAGCATGGGGAGAACATGCAAACTCCACACAGACATGGGGTGGAAATGGAACCCATGACCATGCCGCCCTTCATGAACATAAGCATGTTCATTCCACAAAAAGGAATATTCTAACGATTACAGAATGAACTACAAAATTGCTGGCAAATACATGTAGAGAAATGATGTTGCATTACACTGGCATTCCCATTCAGCTAATTGGCCATTCACTTGGAGAACATGAGGCATCACCAATCACAGCATCATATATTTTCTCATTAGAACCATAGCGAATAAGCTCATAGCGTTGCATAACTGAAGAGTGGTGCATTGATTTTTTTCAGCCAGCAGCTGAACATACACACTGAAAGCAGATGTAAGGCAAAAAGTTAAAGTAGACTTGAAATCTCACACAGTCCTGGACATAAAAGTCATGTCCAGCTTCTTAACAAGCCTTAGTCAGACTTGTTTGTGTAGCAAGAAACAAATAAAAAAACCCGAAAGACAAATCTCTCCATCATGAACTCCACCAAAGTACTATAGTGAAAGTATCAGTGCTCAACAGCGTCCAAATATAAAGTGTGAAATGAAATATAAAAGAAATAAATAACTAAATAAATATGTCAGCTCCAGTGGCTCTGAGGTAAGTACAGGATGTAGGATTGCCTTTAGCAATCACGAAACAAATGGTTCTTGGAAGAGTTTAGTACATTCCTTTATGTTTAATAACTGGACCCCAGGATGATAGTAGGAACATTTTAAACCGCTTACTGTCTGTTGTGTGCTACATTGCAACTTTTACAACTGTAATAAAATGACATCTGTCTTGGTATCCATTTCCATCTGAAAAAAGCAACCAATAAACCTTTTTGCTAACTGTTGTGAGCTGTATGTATGCTATAATCATATTTTTCATGTACTGTAAACATATTTCTGCAAATGTATGTTAAAACACTAAATTACCTCTATGAACATACTTAATAGTGTATGACATGCCCTGATTTACAGAAAATTAGGGTTACATCGAAGAACTTATTTTTTTTAACAGGCATCTTGTTAACATAGCAAACCCATACTTATTATATTACCTATGTAACATATTAAACTAATAATAAACTGGTTAAATAATTGCTTTAAATATGTTGGTAATAATAATACATTTGCTAACAACATTTTGTACATTTTATAACAAAAGCAAGCTTAAAGAAAGATAGAGACTTTATTGTGCAGTATTTATACACATTTCTTAATGTTTTTGTAATTTATTATTAGCATTATTATATTAGCATCAAGCAGATGTACAGCATATAGCCAAAAGTTTGCTGACACCTTATCAGGCCACCCACAGAAGTGTCTCTTTTCAAAAACAGTGTTTTTGTCAGTTGCACCATTACATTATTCCTTCACTTAAAGATTCCCAAGCACTGTTCCAGCATGACAATGTTCCTGTGCACAAAGCACTCGTGCTCCATGAAGATATGGTTTGCCAAGGTTGCTGTGCAAGAACTCAAATGTCCTGCATAGAGACATGGCCTAAGTAAAAATCTTCAAGATGAACTTGAACACTGATTGCACCCCAGACCAACTCACCCAACGTCCCTGAACTTACTAATACTATTGTGGCTGGATGAGAAAATGCACAAATCCAACCCTTGTGGAAAACATTTTCATATAAACGTGGAGGTTATTATAGTTGAAAGAGTGGTATGAAGTCTGGAAAAGGGCTTGTCATAGCATGATTCATTTTCCAGCATCTGATTAGGAAAGATGAAAGAAAAAAGGACATTAGATATTCAGTGTTTTCAGGGAAATTGCTTTTGAAATAGATTTATATAAAGTGGATTGCTTTTAGTCTGGAATAGTTTTGATAATAATTTTGAAATAATGTACATTTACATTTGTACATTTCTGGCATTTGGTTGACAACTTTATCCAGAACGACTTACATTTATGTCATTTTTCATGAAAATTGCTCAGGGGCCCATCATGTTGAGGACTCCCAAAACCAAATTCTGAAAAATTAAATCCATGATATGGTCCTTTTAAATCCGGGTACCTTCAAAATCATCTTGATCTGCTTCTTGGACAAGTTCTATCTTACTTAGTACCCATCCTATGAAGCATGACATACGAGTTTAAAACTACATTAAAATATATCAGACAAGAGTGAAGAAGGAGAGGAGAAGGATGTCGAGATGAGGCGTATTGTCGAATTTCAATTGTAATCTTTTCCGCATGGGTATGCATGCGTTGCTAACATACTCTCTGGGACTAAAGTGTGTGTGTTTGCCTAAGGACAGGTACGAGATGATCACAGAGGAAGCCGAGGGGTGAAGCTCAGCCAGGTGTCGTGTCTCACACTGCGTCTGTGGAATTGAACAGCTCTTCTGTGAAAATGTGAGGCTAATCTTATTCGCACCCAGCCCCCTTTCTCACTTCCGAACACGGTGTGGGGATTGACATAACATAAGATTCATTTTCGAGTATCACTAAAAACATATGTGACATATGACAACCACATATGTCATTTACAGGTGTCTATGTGTGTGTCGGTGTGGGATTTAGAGCTCTCCTTATGTAATTGTTGCACCAGTCGGTCCAAGCAATCTTCACACTATTCAACCTGACCATGTGCGCCTTAATACTCTGTTTGGCTGGGTGATGTGGCTGTTCTGTTCTTTTTTTTTTTTTGTTTTCTGTTTTTTTTTTCTCTTTAACTTTTTCTTCTGCGAAGGCTGTATTATCTAAGCCCATCGCTCCTTGAGAGGAGATCCGGAAGCGGTGAAGTGGGAGTAAGTAAGAGCGAAAAAGGAAGCGTGAGCCAAAGAGCGAGAGCAAGCGAGCGAGTGTGGGACTTATTGAATTGTGTGTTAAATTAGCGAATGAATAAGGATGCTTTGATTTGAAATCCGAGCAGTATGACTGAGCGATATTGTTTGGAAAAGAAGACGTTAATGATAGAGAGAGAACATGAAAGGATGTGTGAGCTCTGTCCTCAGAGCCTGCAAAGCCCTAACGCTCAAGACTAGATCAGAATGCTAATGCACGGTTAGCATTAGCCTCAAGTCATCTTGGCATGCCAGCTGAAGCGGAAGCGTGTTAACGGCCATGTTGGACAGTGATTTCTTTTTTCCTGGCAGACATCAAGCAAATGCCTCTGCTTTCGTCTGTCTCTTTCACCGCCTGTAACACAGAAGAAGCAGTGTTTCTGCTGATAATACCTGGCCTCCATTCAGCGAGGAAGAGTGCGATGCCCATCGTTTTGACTCCCAGCTTCAGAAAGCTAGGAATGGAGGGTTATAATGAGGAATACAGATTCCTGTTTAAAGCACAGAACTGCTGGAGTTCAGCCAATGGCAATAAAGAGAAGGTTTTTGTTGTTTATCATCGAGTGCTATTACTTTCACACATACAATACAGTACAAATGCAGCCCTCAAAGCGTTTCAGAGTGCATTACCCCTCCACCCACGTGCTCACAACAGACTAACTTTGCACCCACACACTCCCTCTGTCTCAATGATACACTCTCTCACCTTATACAAACTCACATATATATGTACACACGTACAGAAAGAGAACACGAAGCAAAATCATGACATTTAGACGGATGGGGATATTTATGAAGTCCTACATATGAGGTATTTTTGGAAGATTTTCTCCACAATGAAACTTCAAAGCACTAATCCCCTAGTTTGCATTGGCTTTGGACTTCCTCGTGTAGTTTCATCATAAAAATTTCACTTTATTCTATGTTCTACACCATATTTTCGATTTCTACAAAGCTCTTTCTAGTATTCCAAAAATCAAAGAACACAATTCCAAAAACATCAAATATATTCATCATACCAAAGAACACCTTTTTATATCTTTACTCCATAACACAGCAAGGTTGCCAGTTATTCCTGACTTAAACCTAAACTAAAAACGTCGTATTACACTCTAAGATCATGATCTTAACCCTATAACCTTATCCAGAGCTGCCTTCAGATAAATCTGATGGGTTCTTAAAAAGTGTTGATTCCTCTTCTTTCTTTTTTCCCCACTTTATTTAATATAACAGTGCTGACAGGATGACTGTAATTAAAAACATGTGTTTATTTCAATGCACTCGTTAACACGGTGTCTATTATGTTATCATACCTATTTTGCATATATACTCAACATACCCCAAGGCTCATGTTTCAAAAAAAACTTAATACAGAAAGCAAAGTTTGTTTTGTTATCAGTCAAAGTCAGTAGAGATAAGAGAAAAACATAAAAGTTGGAAATGGAACAATTGTTTATAACTGCAACTTAATAAAATAAAGTCTTACTGATCCTAACAACATGAACTGTAAGTAACAATACTAAAGCCACTGGATTGTTTATAATTTCTTCTTTTTATTATTATTATTATTATTATTATTATTATTATTATATTATTATTATTAGTTTTTGTATTTTATTTTCTGATACCCTTTTCTACTGATAAATGACAAATGCATTGTGACACCTGACCATAACATCCATACATGTTTTTTTTTAACATTCTATTCCCAATTTGGTCTCAGTCTTACTCCTATAATAACATCCAAACTCCTATAAATCTTTATACTAGATTGTGGAGCTTGATTGTGGGAATTTGCTCATTCAGCCCCAATAATATGTAGTTATATCAGGCACTGAGGATAAGGAAGTCTGGGGTGCAGTCAGCATTTCAGTTCACCCCAAAGACCATAATAAACCATGTCCTCATTATAACATAAGTAAATAAAACTGAATATCTCTTCATCACATCACCTGTTAGTGTGTGGGATATATTACTATGAGTGGGTGGGATATATTACTGTTGATGGGTGGGACATATTTGTAACATCACGAGGCCACTCACCAGAGTATTAGTTCACTTCCGGTTTGTGGTGACGTCACTTCCTGTTTAAGATGACGCCGCGATGTTCCACTTCCGGGGCAGGGTGTATATAAACAGCACCTCTGCCCCTAGTACAACGCGAAGTATTGTTTTGCGAACATACCAAGCGACTTTATGCGATTGTATTTCCCTTTTGTCAAAGCCAGGACTTGTGCACTTTCCACGTGGACTTCCTCCAAACGTCTAAGTACTTAAGAACGGCTTTCGCTCACTTTGCGTGTGCTACACGACTGCTCTTTCAGCACCCTCTGCCTGACTCCCTCTGCTGTATTTGGATTCAGTATTTCCAGACAACGTTCACCCAGGCCAAGCCTGAGGTACGGCGTGACAATATTACTGTTAGTGAGTGAGATATATTACTGTTATTGGGCGAGATATATTACTATGAGTGGGTGGGATAAATTACTGTTAGTGGCTGGTATATATTACTGTAAGCAGGTGGAATATATTAGTGTTAGCAGGTGGGATTATGTTCCTGTTAACGGGTGGGATATTGTACAGTTAGTGGGTGGGATATATTACTGTTAGTGGGTGGGATATATTACTGTTAGTGGGTGGGATATGTTACTGTTAGTTGGTGGGATATGTTACTGTTAGTGGGTGGGATATTGTACAGTTAGTGGATGGGATATATTACTGTTAGTGGATGGGATATATTACTGTTAGAGGGTGGGATATATTACTGTTAGTGGGTGGGATATATTACTGTTAGTGGATGGGATATATTACTGTTAGTATGTGAGATATATTACTGTTAGTGGGTGGGATATGTTACTGTCAGAAGGTGTGATATATTACTGTTAGAAGGTGGGATATATTACTGTTAGAAGGTGGGCTATTGTACAGTTACTGGGTGGGATATATTACTGTTAGTGAGGGGGATATATTACAGATTGCGGGTGGGATAAATTAAGCAGCAAATGAACATTTAGTCCTAAAAGTTGATGTTACAAGCTGAAAAAGTGGGCAAGCTTAAGGATTTGACCCTGATGATTGGGTCAGACCATCTCCAAATCTGCAGCTGTTGGAGGTGTCCCATTCTTCATTGGTCAGTACCTATCAGAGCATTGAACTGATTCTTTTTTTTCCCTCATACATCTGATACAAAGCAAGCAGGAATAATTGGGTCAAAATGCCAGCTAAGCCATCAAGATTTGTTTTGCATAATTTAGAACAATAACCTTCACCTTCAAGATTCCTATAATGAACTCTTCCAAAATGGGAAGGTGAGATCCAGAGCTTCTGAAAATATTACTTTGTAGGAACTGTTGGCAGACAACATATTCCTGCTGGTATCACCTTGTTATGGTTTTCAAATTCTTCTAAATTATCTGTTTAAAACTTTTACTGTTTAAACGCCAATGTATTTTAATATAACCGTGTCACGTAATTGGAGATAGGTTCAGTCAACATTGATAATGTTGGCAAAATAAACAGATTGCGTCTGTACAATTTCTTGCACATTTTAACTGGACACATGGCAAGCTTTGGAACAGCTGTCCCCAGGAATGCTCTCATTTTACTTTAATAAGAAAGAATCTTGACCGGTAGAAATTTGTTCTCTTATTAGCAAAAACACACATGCGTTTATTTAGAAACAAACTGGCTGCAGGACTAAATGGAAGCCAGATATCAACATAGCAATAATCTTAACACCTGTGTGAATGGAAAACTTAAACGCATTTCAGTTATGAAAGCAAATTCTTTTAAATTAAATTAAAGAAAGATGCAATAGGTGTTCTTGGGTATGCAAAGGAGTGGAGCAGCACAATCTATACATACCCATCCATTCTTCAGTTTATTCATTTATTCATTTTTTCAGATATCTATGCATCCATCCATCCATCCATGCATCCATGCATACATCCATCCATGCATCCATCCATCCATCCATCCATCCATGCATCCATGCATGCATCCATCCATCCATGCATCCACCCATCCATCCATCCACCCATCCATCCATGCATCCATCCATCCATTCATCCATCCGTCCATCCATGCATCCATCCACCCATCCATGCATCCATTTACCAAATGTTCCACCACTGAGCTGCTTTAAAACTTTTTTACCGTAGCCGATCAAGCGTTTAGTATAGGTTGGAAGAAACCCTGGTGAATCAAAAAGAAACCCACAAAATAAAATAAATACAGAGAGTGCATCTACAGGGTCAGTAACCTGAGGCTTGAAATTGAACCAGGGAACCTGCAGCAATGAGTTTACCAGGCCTATACTTACTGTCAGTAGATGATTTTTCTGTTTGGAAGACAAATTGCTTACAAGAGTGTCCTGATTCCCTCCTGGTTAATGAACAGTGGATTTGGAGCTCTAGCTACCAGAGAAATGAACTCTCATACCACTCTAGCTAATAGAAATCTTCACTTACCATCATCCTGGGACGCACCAGGAATGCCTTCCATTGTAATGATGATAAAAGCACACGATTCACATGATGGTGCATCCGTGAGCTGATCCACTTTTGCTGCTACTCAGCTAGTTCATGAGCTTCTATAGTTCTATTGAGATCATTCCACTGCCAGTATAATCCAATTGAAAGGCATGCGCAAGGTTTCCAAGCCTTACCTTGTTATCAGGTGTTCGACTTCATGGAGTATACAATGTGTTTTGCTGAGATCTGAGAGATTGAGCAAGGAGCTGGTTTATTATTGGTTCCTAAGTGGTAGAATAAAGTTCTACCTCCAGGCCAAAGAGTCCAATGTCTCTATTCTGCCCAAGTGACCTAATGGATAATTATATTTTCTATAGTAATCTCTTGTTCTTCATGTTATTACTGTCTATCAGATTATAAGATGGCTGTCATTAGTGATCTGAATATAGTTTAAATCTGCCTTTATTCAGCACATAGTTGGTTAATAAAGGCAAAGGATGTCCCTAAACTCATTTCGAAACCTGCCTTGGGTAAAACTCCACTGGTCAGCAAAATAAATCAAGTAAAATAATTTCAATTACTGAAATTGTAGTTTCAGGATTACCTCCTTACTGCCAGCATAGTGATTGTAGTATTATGCAAAAACATGTCCTCCGTAACAATTCCCGATTAGCAAGATACTCAAAATGGTATTATCTCAATCCCTCTATAGCTGTGAAGTTTATATAAATTTGTGTTATCTTTGGAAACTGTTTGCTCTTTGTTGTATGTGCTAAAATCACTGCTTTCATGGAAATGCATCCATTCTATTGATGGATAATAGCTTCCAAAGTCACTGTGTAATTATTCATTTTTACAGTCTTTGTAAAAATGTTTCAATTCAATTCAATTTTATTTCTATAGCGCTTTTAACAGTAGACATTGTCCCAAAGCAGCGTCACAGAAAATAGAACATTTAGATTAAAGAATAAAAAAAGACTAAATAAAATTTCGGAAATGAAATGTATCCTGATGAGCAAGCCTGAGGCAATGGTGGGAAGGAAAAACCATTTAATGTGTTCCAAGGTAGAAACCTTGAGAGGAACCAGCCTCAAGGGGTAACCCATTCTCATCTGGTTAACAGCAGAGTGTGTGGTTATAGATGATGTCCAGTCTTAATAAGTTTATATCCATTAGAGTTCTGACCGGGCGTTTTTGAGTATTCCATAAAACAGCAGGGCTCTAAGATGATTAAGGGTTTGGTACTAAAATATTAATTGCAAAGCTATCAATGTCCACTGATGGAGAATTCGAGCATAAGACCGTCACCGCCCGTCCTTGCACATCAGACCATCGTCAGGAGCAGTGATCACCTGAAAATATTTACCAATTAAACTCTAATATTTTGTAATATATACATGTGTCAGCTAAGTCAGATTGATATTGGGCAAAATACACAGATTGTGGATTCACAGTCTTGGATTCTTGCAGTTTAAGAGAGCGTGTCAAGCCTTTTTTTCAAGTTTCCATAACCTAGCTCTAGTAAGGTATGTAAAATAAAGTTTGGGATGCCTAGGCTTTAAATGGGTCACACTGACAGTGACATCTCCAAAAAGAAGCTGTCAAACACAATGCAGTATATATTTACAAATATAGTAACCTGTCCGGAGCTACAGGTAGTAGATAAACCATCTAGAATATTCCCGTCTGATGTACAGGTAACCATAACTTAACCATAAACCTTAATTGGTTTGGGAAAGCTCCCCAAGTATTCCCCATTAGTGTGTTAACTCACAATGGTTCAGAGAATAGTCCCTTAACAAATCCCCCAAGCTCCAGTACTGCCAAGCTACCAATGTTGGCCCAAATCTCTTCTCTCCAGGGATGCTCTATCATGGCTGACCCTGTACTCGGAACCGCAAGCTTCTAAATTGGAGTATGTAAATAAAAAGACTTTTAATATGATCTAATGTGTATGGGACACAATTTAAGGCTACATCCTATTTAAGGCTACATCAGGTGTTAGACAAGCTGAAGGTCCACCCTAATGTTGATGAGGATAAAAAAAAAAAAGAAAAAATTGAAGATCTGAATGATTACTGACATTTTCAGATCCTATTTGTCACACACATACACATACATGCACTGAAACGTTTTATTTTCCACATATCCCAGCATACCTGTCAAAATACGCTGGGGTCAGACAGAACAAACAGCACCCCTGGAGCAAGTGAGGTTAAGGGTCTTGCTCAAGGATCCAATGATGGTAGCTTGCCTGGTGCAAGGCTTGAACCCCCGACCCTCTGATCACTGACCCTGAGCCTTATACCACTGAGCCACCATCACCCTAATGTTGAGGAGGATAAAGTAGTTAATAGAAAATAACTAAATGAATGGCTATCTTCAGACAGTCACCAGTCCGTTATATGTGACCCCGCTTTACATGTCATGTATCTAAAGCTATTGACAAACGCAATACACATTAGATGTATCTCCGTTGTTTTCATACATATGGTCACACAGTAGTGCGCTTCAATGAGATGCATTAGGAAAGACAATGAGAAATTATGCTCTTTTTATTACAAAGGCCACCCAGTTCTGGGTCAAGGCCAATAGTTTCTCACCTGTAGTGCCAGACTAAGGGGACAGCAGTTCATGGACAGCTCATTAAGCCTTTAGATTAGTTTTAGAGATTCATCCCACAGGTAATTAGACTGTGACACAGTATTGGTTATTTAGCACAGCAAATCTTTTTTCGTTTTTTCGGTTGATAGGAAGTCTTTATTGCCCGTCAATTAGATATATGACCATTATATGAAATAAACATCAGGCTTTTTACTCCTTTGAAATCCTCTGTAATTGATGTCAGAGGTCCACATACGTTGCCAGATGCAGAGTAGTGTTCTTGGTGATAACATGTCAGGCTTTTTAGCTGAAGTGCTTCAGTGGTTTTTGGTTAGTATCAGTCTTGTCTGCAGTACTTTAGTGTTCAGTTCAGCTCAGGTCAGTGACTCATGGGTGGTTGCTTCAGTAGTAGGCCTCAGGTCAGTGTTCTACTGCAACGTGAAGCACCATTTCAGTTTTGTATTACTTGCTTACATACCCGTAAGCTTCAGTCTGCACTTTAACTTTGTTGTCCACTGTGATGCTGTCAGGAGTCAAAGCAACAAACACTAATTCTAGTCCAGTTAAAGACTTTATTTGGACGTTACACTGCACTTTTAGTAGCACCAGGAAATTATTGAAGGCATTTAAATGAGTCATTAGGTAGCATTTTATATTGTAATTGTTTTTTTTTGCTATATTTTTTTGAAAAGCTAAGGTTGCCAAGTCTGTATAATAAACACATTTAATAATGAACCATAGATCAAAGACCACAAGCCTAGTCCAGTGCTCAGCAAAATTACAACTAGTGAAATTCCAAATCAAAACTGCTTGTTTGGAGAAAAAGCCACATGTCCCATATTTAAGAATATATATGTGTATATCTAATTTTTAACTACCGCTGATAATACAGTACTTAAAACAACGTCTCCTTATACAATGCACACTCCATTTGTAGTGTGGATTGTACTGTCAGAGCATTAAATTTAAGGGCAATAAGCGTGCGTCAATCTGATCATCAGCCATGATAAACAGCCTATGTCATTAATATCAGTTTTGGTTGTAGAAAATAGGGAAATATCAAGAGGCATACTTTTGGTCAGAATAAAACATGGGTCGAAATTGTCAGGCAAAAAAGATAAAAAAAATGATGTACAAAATTCAAATTTGGAAAAATAACAAACGGTGAAATCAACGTTTAGAATCATGCACAGGAAACAGAAACGTGTGCACACTTAAGCAGTGAATAAATACGCTGAAGTGAATGAGGGCTAACTGGAAACAGGTGAGTTAATAAGTAGGTGAGAGAAAACTAATGACTGGACGGATTTGCAGTGGTTTGTACATGACCAGCATATATTAACCCCTGACCCTCAAGACTTCCTGACACTACCCTGCTTACAAATAAACATAGTATCATACTCGTATAATTAAACATTGCAGTATTAAAAACATACATGTGTAGCATTCCTAAACATGGTCTTAAAGTATTATATACTGAATATTGCCTAAATGAATAAACAAAGGATATTGATTCCATGTGTGCGTAAATCAATTTGTTTAGCCCCTACCTTAAAGAAACCCAACTTAGTACTTCCTTAAGGGATCAAAAGCTATAAATAAAAATGTATTGCAGGATGACACATTATGCCATATCGAAGAAACAGTAGAACAGTAGAAAGACTCCTTTCTTTGCAGCAATTTTCAACCCAGAAATGGACAGGTCTATAAAAGATGAACCCACTTTCTAGTATGGTAGTTCAGACCATAACGAGCTGTTCCGCTTCAAGAACTGTCTAAATATATCCAGCCATTCCACTTCCCAGTCAGAACAAATACCTGCAGACATTCCATCAATAGTCTGGTCAGCTCTTACTCTCAGCCACCCCAACAGATCATGGGAGCGTGGCGGAAATTTTCACAATAGTGGATTTAGGGGACACATGAAAGAACAAAGCTAGATTGTACCAGGTTGGGCTGCGTGAAATAGTGGATTCAACGCTTATGAATATGTAGTAATGAGTTTATTATGATTAGAACGATTGAAGGAGGGATGGGGACATTTCAAGGGTGTTCAACAGCTGCTTACTGTGGACAGGAATCAATATCCTATGGTCAGTGGCTATGTGGCAAATTCTCCAGGGTTGATAGAATCAATGAAGCTATAACCAAACACTAAAACAGTTCAAACATTGAAACTGACAACAAATACACTTGAATTCGGACTCCAGCACACATGCCCAGTGTGCAAACCGCACCATGCATTATCCAACATGAAATAGATTTAAATATGGAACATAATGTGTGTTATCTGACATTTATTTTACATGATCAATAAAAATGCATCAATTGACTATTATTCAGTCAATTACTACACAATACCAAAGTTACACCAAGGAAAGTGTATCAGTCTATTCTATTCCAACCGAAGTCCATATACACACACATACAGAATATTGTGACTAAGCAATTGATCATAAACAGATTATTAGGATTTATGTTACTGTAGCAATGTACCGACCCAGATGTTAACACATGTTTATATTTTATTTTAATTAAGTGATCAACTGAATCATTACCGGATTATTGGGATTTATGTGAATGGAGCTAGTGAGCTTTTGTAGCTGTTTGGAATGTTTAATGAATACTGTGTATCTAACATCTTGCTGATGTAATAATGCAGTTGCTTGAGGTTTAGCAGCATTATTACACAATGACACTCAGAATTATGGGTAAAAATGGTACGTACAAACACATGTTTCAGTGAAGTGAGCCAGAGGGATGTTATATTATCACACAGCCAATTCCTCGTCCTCTATTCACTCTCTT
>JAOUQX010000030.1:23012928-23024410 GCA_028566295.1 Liobagrus marginatus
GTGCGAGTTTGTGTGCAAAACAGTGAAGCATGTGAGCAAACCTAAACAAAACCATAAACATACACATGCTTCCCCTTACAAACACATTATTGTTCCAATAAAAACAATTTGCACAGGGACTATCACCGGGAATGGCAGATGCTCCCCAGCTCCCAGGAATGGCATTTTCTGTGCAAAGAAAGTATTAGTATGTTTAGGAAGCATCTCCGGGCTTTGTAGCAGTCATGGGTAAAGCTATAATTTTAAAGTCTTCAGGCAAGCTGTTGGAGTTATTTGACTTTTTTTTTCCATTATATTAACTTCGAGAGAGAGAGAGAGAGAGAGAGAGAGACGTGAAAAAGTCTATCATTACAATGACTGTTTACACACTACATACTTACAGACAAAAGTATTGCGACACCTGACAATCACATCAAATCCATATGTGTTACAGATTTTTTCTCACTCTTTCTCCTATAATAACCTCTACACTTCTGGAAAGGCTTTCCGCTAGATTGTAGAGTGACGGTAGGGATTTCTTCATTCACACAATAGAATTAGTGAGATCAGTCACTAATCTTATATAAGGAGGCTTGGGATGCAGTCGGCGTTTCAGTTTGTCAGTGGGGTTGAGTCAGTGATCTGTGCAGGACCCTTGGGTTCTTCCAATCCAGCCAGAACACAGCATGTCTTCATGGAGCTCAGAGGCTTTGTGCACAGCTTCATTGTCATGCTGGAACAGTGTTTGGGTCAACAGTTCGGGTGTGATGATGAGCTGGAGCCGAATGGCTTAGATCGTATTGCAGTCCGCGGCATATAAGCAGGCAGGAGGCACAGGCGCAGAGTTTTGAGGCATCGTTTATTAAATAGCTCTGTGACAACAGTGGGAAACTAGCACCAAATGTGTACTAAGCACTAACCAGTCAATGACTCACGCTGGCTACCCACCAGCATGGCCCATATATACACACCCTAATTAAATTTCAATCGTGCATAGGTGTGTGGGCATGTGTGTGTGAGTGAGTGTGTGGGTGTGTGTGTGTAGCACAGTGCACATGTGAACGTGAACAGAAACACACATGGTTCTTAGCGTCCTCAGGCGGCCGTCCAGGCCACAGTCCTAGGGCGTGACATCGGGAAAGACACACTCAAGTAGTATTTGTAACATCAGTGATATCATGTATCCAAGATGGCGCCGGTGTAACAGGCTGATCCGTTTACAGTTCGCGTATTTTTGTTTATATATAGTGTTTTTCTGCACTCTATTCTCTTTCTCTTTCCACCATGGACCATAGAGGCAACTTATATCTTCTCCACTGTACATGTTCCTTCTCCCCCTCCCTTCCTCCTTTTTGCAGCGACTTTTTGGTCAGTCATCTAAGCATTTCACTGCATGTTGTACTATGACCTATGTTGAACTTTAACTTGAGAACAGGAATTAACTTGTTTTGTAGACATTCCACAACAGTCACATTATTCTTTATTAAGAAATCAAATGAAATTTATAGGGAATGGAAGATTGTTCTGGGGATTAAGTATGAGAAGTAAAACCACTTTTCAATGTGCAGTGATTGGAAAATAATAACTTCTGGGTGCAAATATTAATTCCACTTAATCAAAACGCTCAGATCAACTTTTGTTTAGCCGATACCGAGTACCGATTTGTTGTCATGGTGACCGAATGATTCCGATCCTGATGCATCAAGCTTTATAAAATTGAACCGTAAGCTCGCTGTTTTTCTCATGCATTTTCTCTCATGCATTTTTTCTAGATAAACTAATACTATAGATGTTGCCTTTGTTATATTTCTATATACTGTATATGTTACATTTTTACAGTAATGATGTAATATGGTAATGTAATGTAACTATCTTTTTAACATAGTACTAAATAATCACAATAAGCATCCATTATACAGTGAACATTTTAACATGCCTTTAAAATAAGGGTTTATGTTTAACACTATGTACATCAGGATACTTAATTTATGACAAAAATAAATAGAAACAGAGATTAGAAAAGTTTAGTGGGAACTGTTCGAGTCATAGCATGAGATTATTGGCCCGATCGATCGGCGCATGATTCACAAGGTTGAATTTATGTACGTACATGGATGACTCAAATAATGACCTGCGTCAATACCTCAATGGCATGCCCTTTTATCAAATTAACGCTTACATAGAACACAATGACCTGTTCTAATCATTATTATTTTAGTGGAGAATTTCCCCACATGCTCACACCATCAGTAGAAAAGAGCACAATGCTGTTTGCCGTGGTATTGTTGACATGGTATTTTAAATGTTACTGCTAGCACTTAGCTTTACTTCCAGCAAAATGTTTCTAATTTGCATTGACATTTACATTAATTGCTGGATGACACTTGGATAAACTCTGAAAAGGACAATCATTTATAATAACTCCAAACAGCATTAAAACAACTGGGTTGACAGGTTAATGGCCAAGAACGTAGATCGCAGAGATTAAAATTCTTAGTCATCAAAAGCATGACAACCCAAACATTGTGGCAAAGTTATTATTTTGTTGACCTTTCATTTCTGTGTAATAAACCTGAGATTTTTTTTTTCTTACTTATTCCATGTCCATGCGCTACTGAACTACTTGGTATTTCCTTTTTCTCTTTTGGTACAGAAGCATCGTTGTCCTTCAGCACTTCTTCCATTAATCTGCTGTAATTACACCATAGAAGGACATTTCATAAGTGCATGTCTGTCCTTCCCCAATCCCGGACCTCGATGGAAAATTACGATGGGCTAAAAATGTACCGAACTCCTGGCCTTGCTGTGATATAACTTTATGTGCAATAAAACAAAGTTAACACCTTGGAGATTCGATCGTAAATGAGAATGCGGCAATCCGACAATTGCGCATAAAAACACATGTCCTCATATCGTCTTGTTAAACACGGATGGATCGTCTTTCAAGCTGTTAGAGTTGGCGCAACATTTTTCAAGCACAATCCGTCGATAAAGGCAGAAATGGCGAACTACAGTATATAAAAAGATTAGTAAACATGCCAGTGTGTGTATCACATCTCAGATATCAAATGTGGAAATCGACTGTCATTATCCATGCAAGGTGAAGGCAGTGCACACCCTGCAGCGGCACAAGTAGAGTCATCATTACCTCCCTAATACACCCAGCATAATGGCAACTCCCTCTCCTCCCCGCACCTGTACAAAAGTGTCCCGATAGCAGGCTAATGCAGAACAAACAGGTTTTCTGGGACGTCCCTTAATACTACACACCATCCCATTTCTGTGTCTATCACATCAGCGTCTGGTGGTGTTTACTTCCTTTGAAACTGGCTGTGCAAAAGCGACGCACCATTGCTAGCATACACCTCAAAAATGCCATATTAGGCATCAATCACATTCTCTCTTTGACTGTTCAACACAATCTTAGGGCATTAGAGCTGCTAGACGAGACCAACTCTGTCCTCACAGTGTGACACTTGGTCGAAGATGAATAAACTAGAATCTGCACACCGCTGACAGGTTATATATCATGTGGATGTATTCCCTCTTCTTTAAAGTTGGATGAAAACTGCGGCAGCATGACAGCTAAATACATCAGGAAATATAGCTGCTATAGTCGGCTTCACGACTAGGCACTCTGCCTGGTTTCAACTAGCTGCATTATGATTAAGCGTGTTTTCACGCCGTTCACACCAAACCTTGTTTGGAGTGTTGGTTTTAGAACCTGCCGTGTTTCATCCTCGGTTCGATTTGTTTGGACATACAGTATCTATAGAAACACGGCAATTTAGAACGATCCAGAGCCATGTGAACAAGCTGGGGTCTGACCGATTTTAAACAAACTCCAGAAAAAGTTGTTTTCGGTAATAAAATAATCAACTCAACTGATCATCGAACCAACCAATTTTAAAATGACATCTTAATAGCTTTTCTCTGTAACAGAAGAATTTAAACTTTTAAGCCAATGCATCCTCAAATTCGATTTCAAACTGATAAATTACACATGCTGCAGCTAAAAAAAAGTCAGAAATATCTTGCAGAGATGCTGACTATTCATCTTGATGGATGAGCGCTATGAGCAGAACCCTGGAACTTAAACAAGGGCCAATGGGACAGCTTACCCGAATGACTTACATAAAGACCTTTTTTGGTACAAAGTTTTTCAGTGCGACAGCAAACTACGATAATAAGGAAAAAGGACACATTGTAACAATACAAATGGGCAATATGAAAAATGGCTAACATTATCTCGAGTCTTTAGAAATATCCTTCAGGTGCAGCTTTTGCCATGTGTCTATGGTTGTTTCTGTCCCATTGACATTGCTGTCTGCAGTGATGGGAATAACGGTATTATAAATAAACTGTTACTAACTGTATTATTTGTTCCAGTAACGAGTAATCAAACGAATGACTGTTTCCCCCATTACAAAGCCGTTTCCGTTACTGCCAAAAACATGCGCCATTACTATAATTGAACTCACTGAAGCGCTTTTCATCCGAGCAGGCTCTCTGTCACCTGGACATGCAGTGTTTATATATCTGGTGTGTGTGTGTTGGGGGATGGGGCACATAATTGATGATGATTGGTGTGTATGTGTTGGGGGGTGGGTGGGGGACAAACAACTGATGATGGTTGGCTTAGGTAGAGTAAATTTCAATAATTTGCCAACCAGAGGTAGAGCAGCAAGTGTGAGTGTACACACACACTCACGTGCATATACACAGTCGACAGTGGACAGATGCCACCTAGTCCCGGAGGAGGTGTGGGCGGGTGTCGGGGAGGTGAGGACCAGTAGGATGGTGAGCATGCTGCAGCAATGGGCATGAACAAGGTAGGAAGGAGCCTTGGAGAGGAAGCTGAATGACATCTGGCAGCAGAAACGCAGCACATCAAGTTCATGGTCCAAACTGTTTACAATGTGCGACCCAGCCCAGCTAACCTGCACGTCTGGGGCAAGAGTGAGTTACCAACATGTCCTTTTTGCCCCAGATGAACTTCACTAGAGCATATTCCTAGTAGCTTCCCATGCTTCCCTGAGGGATGGCCACTACCATTGGAAACAGGACCAGGTGCTGGAGTCTGTGGCAGAGGTTCTCTCCAGAGCAGTTGCCAACAATAATTTCCTCCACAGTTGAAAGAAAATCTTCTTCATGAAGACTAGAGAGCAGCCACGACCACAGTCTATAGCATCAGCCAATCTGCTCACATTGGCATCGGATTGGGAGCTGCGAGTTGACTTGGGCAGGCAGCTCAAGTTTCCAGTCTACCCGACATCTACTTCTTTGAGGCCAGACATAGTGTTGACAGCCGTGTCTTCAAGGCAGGTGCTCTTGGTAGAGCTGACTGTCCCATGGAAGGACCGCATGGAAGATGCCAATGAGCGTAAGCGCCTCAAGTATATGGAGCTGGTGGAACAGTGCCGGGCGTGTGGCTGGAAATCCCGTTGTGAGCCCATAGAGATGGGCTGTAGAGGCTTTTGTTCCTTGCGTAAAATTCACACTCTTCTTGGCATCACAGGAGCTGTGAAGAGGAATGGCATCAAGGCCACCACAGAGGCTGTAGAGAGAGCCTCGAGGTGGATTTGGATCAAAAGGTCTGAAACATCGGCTAATGCTGCTGGAACACAAGTCGGGGCCTGATCAACCCCGGCTGGGTCGCGTGAGTGAGGGTGTCTAATGTTGTGAGAGCCGAAACACCCAATGACCTTGGGAGACATCGCTGATGTCTTCCACCGCTCTATAGATGTATCTATACACCAAAATATTGGGTTATCCAAGTTATTTAACATATTACAATGATCTGTTGCACGATTATTTAGTTTGTGAGGCATGGCAGTGTTGGCAGGGTATTAAGTATTACTATCTAACACCATCTAGTCCGCCTTGTAAGAGTTATACAAATCTTAATTTATATACTATAGTTTTATTCTTGACTTGTCTGATGTCCCTTTATATATATATTTTATAATGATGTATTTGTGAGAAGTAACTATAACTAATTACTTTTTTAAAGTAGCATCCCAACACTCCTGTCTTGTCATTGCTTAGTACCCTATGGTGTTTACCGGATTGGCATTACACATTGAAAACGTATTATTGTTTACTTTTGTAATTTATTCATTGTTGTTTTGCTTCCTGCCAGGCTGTTGTTAATTTTATATTAGTTTTTTTTAATATATGTATTATTATTTATTTAGATTGCCTGCATGTGCATTAAGCCTCAACCTGAACTATGACTATGTTCTCTGGATTGCTCACAGTTTAAGTTTTCACTGTATCATCAGTCTGAATCTGAGTCTGAATCTATGCTATCAGTTGCCAGAATTCTAAAAGAGCGTTTATTTTATCCCCTGATGATTAGTACAATGGGGCCATTTGTGAGCTCATTTGCAAAGAAGAGCTAGCCTAGCACAAATCTTTGAGGACAGACAGGCTAGCCTTCACAGCTAGCTAGTGCTGTGACCCAGTCGAAGGTTAAATATCAAAACAACGAATCAAACACAAAAATTGCTTTTGGGGTATATAATAATCATCCTAATCAAAATGAGTTATTTATATAATACTAAAAGTGCTTTATTTTAGCAAGATCATATGCACGTTGTATTGACCTGGGAGTACAGAGAGAGAGAAAAAAATTGGTGCTATTATATTTCATCACTTATTTACACTCCCATCTGTGCAGACACACCTGCTATCAGCATGCAGGTTTTTATGTGCCAGATCCCATAAATATTGATTATATTGCTAATAACACATACTTCAATGATGCTTTGGATACTTTGCAGGAAATTTTGACTGGGTAAGGCTAGCAGAAGAGAACAGTTAATGCTGTATTTAAGGTAGTGAAGGCAGGGTGTCTGTGATGGGTCTAACAAAGCATCTACACCAGTGACCACCTTCCTAATATTGTAGTGTTCCCCCTTTGGCATTGACCCATCAAGGCATGGACTCCACTAGACCCCTGAAGGTGTGTTGTGGTATATGCAGACATCCCACCTCTCCTGGAAGTATGATAATAAGGGAGTGTTACAGAAGGATATTGGGCAAAAATAAATAAATGACAACATATGACTGATTAAACATATGACTGATCATTATGACTGATTAAAAATGTCTGGTTGGGCTCAACACTACTAACCATTTTAAAGGATATCAGAAGCAGCTTTATTGCCAAGTACATTGGGTTAGCATGTGCAATGAATGTGTCTTAGAATGCTGCTGATTGATAATTGCACTAACCAGATACTATAATACAATAAACATATTCACTGTACACAGTTACAGTGGGCAATGTGCAAATATGGGTGACTCAAATTGTTACTACATATAATTTTAGATCACCTTCTTTAAACACTGAATTTTAAAAATCCAGATTTTCTTCACCTAAATAGTACAGCAACATTTCTTTAGCAAAGCACACAGCTGAGTACAGTACATGCCTAAGCTCTACTACGCTTGATTTTTGCTGTCATAGCTATAGTCCCTGCTTGCGCTGATTACCATATACACCATGTGTTCAGTGTTCAGCTGTAATTACTGTCTGTTGAGTTCTACATGTTCCTGATACACGGACAAATAATAAAGCACTCCATGAATACAATTTACATGAAAGGCTTTCTTTTTAATGTTAATTATTTGTTCCCATCAACCATCAGAATGGGGTGCAAATCTCAGTGATTGCAACCATGGCATAACTGTTGCTACCAGATGAACAGATGAGTGTTTATATAACTGCTGATTTTCTGGGGGTTTTCCACACACACACACACACACACACACACACACACACACACACACACACACACACAGACACACACACTAGTCTCTAGCTTTCTCTGGATGGTGCAATAGATGGAAACAAAAGTTTTCTGGAGAACTGGTTAGAGCGGACAGAAAGGCTACAGTAACTCGATTTTGGCGGATGAACATACATGCAGTGGTATTACATTACATGATGCATGGCTAGAAGCCAGTAGCATGAATCTATAGCCCCAACCTGCCTTGTGTTAACAGTCCAGATTGGTGTAGGTGGTGCAATGGGTGTGGATGTTGAGTTTTTTTGTACCCTTTGTGCCGATCAATACAATTCAGTCATCAATTGAATTTGTATATTTTTATTGACCAGGCTGCTCGCATACATGATAATGCACTAGGACACAATCAAAGTCGTCTATCAAACTGATTGCATGAACATGACAGCATTTGGTAGATTCCTTTCTCCAGAGCGATGTACAAAAGGTGCTGTAAAATCTCCATGAATTAATATCTCAATTCCAGTACACTTGATCACAAACTAAATGTAACAAACCCAAACCTGTTGGAAAAACTGTTCAGATTAAAAAAAAAAATCTATTAAGTTTAGAGGATTTAAGTAAGAGGTAGGTATTCATTTGTTTCTTGAAGGCAGCCAATGACTCGGCTGTTTGGACTTTGAGTCTGTCCATCCCGGTGTCAGAGCAGAAAATAACGTGAGGCATGCGTTAAGTGTATTTTAGTGCTTCTCCCAGCTACGAGATATGACTCCAATTAAAGATCTTTGGGATTTAATAGAACGGGAGATTCACAGCATGAACCTCTTCCTAAAATCTGCAGGTAGTGTTTAATAAATTGTGTAATAAATCAACATAGACCAGGTGTGGTAGAATGGCCAGGTGGTAAACGTAGATGCAGCAGATATAGTATCCCTAATAGTGTTCTGAAAGTGTATTATTATTAGTGTCACGGATATGCCAGGCTCCAACATCACTCAGAATACTTCCTCTCCAGAGTTCTAATACTTTCCACAGTTTCGGCTTGTACCTAGTGACTGCACCTCACGCGAAAGAAGGGGAAAATAGTGGCGCGTTCGGTAGTACAATGCAATTAAGAAGTTATTTCGTACTACTTGTTTTAAATTTCATGTAATTGACTTTTGCTGTGTAGATGTTTTCATACAAAAGTAATGAACATCAACAAAAGACATGTAGCCCAGAGTTAGCTATCTAGGTTACCAGTTACTTACTAGGTTACAGTAATATCAATATGGCATGGACGCAGCATTACTTGACGTAGTGATAACATAGCATAGCAAGTTTTCGTAGCGAGATTCAACCAGCTCATTGTCAGTTAACGTCAATTAATGTTGAGTTCATGCCATATATATGCCGCCTGATTCCTGTCGTTCCTACGACTCCCATCGCTCCTTCCAAAGATTCCTCCTGTACAACTCCATTGAGCCACTCATCGCCAATCTCCTTCTCCACTAAAGCCTTCTGAAAAACTCCTCCTTTATCTCCTACTCCAAGAATCTTCTTATATTGAATAAAGCCATGCATTGAAGCTTACCTTGTCTGTGTTCCGAATCATATCTCTATGACAATTAGTAGTATTAGTAGCTAACCCTAAACCAAAGAAATGGTTGTTGACTTCAGATGAGCACAATGCGACCACTCTCCCCTGGACACCGACGGATCCTCCGTGGAGATTGTCAAGAGAACCAAGTTCATCGGTATTCATCTGGTGGAGAACCTCACCTGGTCACTCAACACCTGCTCCATTAGTAAGAAAGCTAAGCAGTGTCTTTACTTCCTACGCAGGCTGAGAAAAGCACATCTCCCTCCCCCCATCCTGACTACATTCTACTGAGGGACCATCGAGAGCGTCCTCAGCAGCTTCACTGTCTGGTTTGAGAACTGCACCGTATTGGACCTACAGCCCCCACACACCCCACACATTCACTCTTCACCCTCCTGCTTTCTGGTAAAGGTTACAGAAGCATTCGGGATGCCACTAGACTGCCCAACAATTCTATCCACAAGTCATCAGGCTTCTCAACACCAAGACCAACACCAATCCACCAAACTCACCACATACACACACATTTTAAAACTGTTTTTCAACGCTGCTGCTAATAATACTCGATTTTTAATACTTACTGCTGCATCCTTATTTGGAACAATGCCACATGTTGCATTACAGTCGGCACTATTATTGTATGTATCTGTCCCATGGTGTTTTGTATTTTACTGTTGTTTTGCACTGCCCTGCACTTTTGTAGTAGCTCTGTTCTAACTCTGTATTGTTTTGTTTTATGTGGCTTAGGGTAGCACCATAGTCCTGGAGAAAAGGTTTGTGGTCCTATTTCTTTGTTTCATGGTCCTGGAGAAACATTGTTTCTGTGTTTTGCATCAGCTTAATATGGTTGAAATGACAATAAAGCTTCTTGACTTGACTTGAGCAGTCGTATGTGCCTACTATATATATTTATGTACACCAATATTATGTACGCCAATATTTATTCATGCCACAGTATTTATGTACGCCAATATTTTCTGATAATCTGCTATACAATGTTCCATCAATTTTAAAACTTGCAGTATCTTTTAGTGGTTGCTCCAAAAACATCCTTCCCATCCTCCATTCTTCAGTCACACAGTAAATATAGGTCCAACATGCCCAATAGCAATGCAATGCAGAGATTTATAAATGGCTGCCATTACCCAGGTCTCAATAGCCGGGACACAGGTTACGTCAACGAGATATAAAGCTATTCCAGTGTCTATTCCAGCTAATTAGGGTGTGAGGCGGGGTACTCCCTGGACAATCGGCAGTTAATCGCAGGGCTAACATTATTATTAATTCCTAATAAAATATATGCAAAATTGACAATCACAATAACAATTAATTGTAAATTTTTCAATACTTGATTGTCTAATCTATCTGTCTGCATTTTCCATTTATGTTTACATTTACTGCATTTTAATTACATTTATCCAACCGAGCAGTTGAGGGTTAAGGGCCTTGCTCAAGGGCCCAGTGATGGGAATTAAGCCCCAGTCTTCGGACCAGCAGTTTAGACCTTAACCACTGATCGACCACTCCCCCAGGTCTGTTTGTGTATACCTGTCTGTTTGTGTATACCCTATACAAATTTGTTTACTAGAAGTGGAAGTGTGCTTAGTTTGGTGGTTTTGAACCTTTGAAACATCTTATCTGGCAGTCGGAATCACAAACATAAACTGGAAACCCTTTAGGAACCAAAAACTGTGGGTTCACCAGACACAGGAACTATTATTAGATCTCCAACTGTGAGAAACCAGGCACTAGGCTGGAAGAAGTAGAGCACAGTTCATCATTATCGCTGACCACATTGGACTGTAGAAGTTTAAAGTGTAACACAGAAGGGTTTACAACCCAAGGCAGAACAACATGGGGCTGACCTTCAAATTGGCTGCAATTAGGACTGCGGGTTTGGTGCTAAGGGCGAATCATTTGCAGCATTCCTAGTTAGGACGGTAGGCAGCGCTGGAGCCACAGGGCATCACGGATGAACAAACAGCATGCAGAAGAGAGGATTGTGGGAGTGATCCTGCTTGGATTGCTGCAGTGTTTAAACAGATGGGCTTTCCGACTGAGGCAGACTTGCACAAATACACACAACTATATATACACACACACACACACACACACACACACACACACACACACACACACACACACACACACACACACTTTCCATTATACA
>JAOUQX010000030.1:23075055-23087922 GCA_028566295.1 Liobagrus marginatus
TGTAATTTGTAATTACTTTAATTACTTTTATTTTATATGCAACCAACCCCCCCCTTTTTTTTTTTTTACAATTTCCCTTTTTTGTTCTCCCTCAACCCCCACTTACAGCAACCGTTCAGTTAGTCGTGAAAGCATTTCACTGTATGTTGTACCACGTATAATGTACATGTGACAAATAAACTTTGAACTTGAACCGATGTAGTGCACCTTTGGCACTGTGTTTAGAGTCATTACTCTATTAGAAATTGGAACAGATTTGGAACACTTTCTTCTAAATGCCTTGTATTACACTTTACCTATTTATAAAGTCTGACCAATTTTTTTCAGTCCATTTTAATACAGTGCATGCCCAAAATACAGTATCATGCTACCCCCATGCTTTAATATAAGAATATGTGTGGTGTTTCCATTGCCGCGCCAAAAAGCTTCAATTTGGTCTTACCACATCAGACGTATGTGGTCTTACCAAATCAACGTTTCAACAGTTGTTTTTATTACCCTACGCAAACTATCTTAACACGAGACTTGATTTAAATTATTCAGCGCAAACCAATAAGGTATCAAATTTTAAGAAGTGTTGCATTTTGACAGATTTGCTTCCGGGCATGTCAGTGTGGGTGGAGGTGCCGAGCCTGGTGTATCTCCACTCACCTTGATCTTTCAGTTGTCTTGACACCTTGTACCCTCCAACCACTGTTCAAGGTTACACCGCTGTGTTTTAGCGTCAGTGTTATACCACTACCACTTACATTCACAATTGTGGTCCTATCTTTCTCTACATGAGACACTGGAGAAGCAGGCAGAGTGAATGATGTTTATCTCTAGCCTCAGCAAGCCCTCTCTTTTCTCCCTTGCACATCAAATTGCTTGACTACCATTTGTTTAGGCATGGTCAACCTTACAAGTAGTTCATCAATTCTGACAGTAGATTCTATCCTTTATCAGCCTAGATCTTCGGCCTTCATGATCATTACTTTGCAGGAAAAAGGACTTGCTGATTGAGAGAATAAAAAGCTGACAGTTAAGGCACCATTACTGTGAGTTACCGGGTATGGGCTATGATGCTTGGTGATCATTACCGAATAAAATGAATGGTTTCTTGTGTTTAGTGGTTGAGTTGATTTATTTATTTATTTTTTGCTTTTCTAGTCAGAATGCCTGCATGCATTTTCTTGTGGTTTAAATACCAGTATTAGTATAGGTATGATTTCAAACAGCAACACCTATTCATTTCGCCATTCATTTTTCTTTTAACTTTTCCTGTTGATAAGGATTATTGATTCCAATGTTTCATGTTTTTGGTACATGGAAGGCACCACTATTTGCGCTGGTTTTCATTTGAAATGAACATATATTCAGTATAATACATGACTAATTCCCCACAGCTACAGGGTCTTTGATTCTATCCCAAATTTGGGTTACTGTCTTTGTGGAATTTCGATGTTGTTCTTTTTTTAGCTTTTTTAGCTTTTTAGAAATGTTTTTCTCAGCTTCCAAAATGTGTTGATTGGTTTTAAATTGCCAAATTTAAATTGGTAGGTTGCTAAATTGGATTGGCTGCTAAATTGTCCAAATGTCTAAATGTGTTTATTCGTATCAGTATCTGTATTTGGTGTGGGCATGGCCTAAATATGATGGGAAAGCTTTTAAAAATGTTTGGCTGTTCTTCAAACTTAGCTACATCATTCAAGTTTACAGCTGGATTTTTACAACCTTTTTAAGTTATCATCTTTGCTTGTACATGCCCACATTATTTTCTACCATAGTACTTGGTTCATTTTCCCCAAATATAAGCAAATGAATAGTCAAAAATGAAGTTTTTGTATTCGAAACTTAATATCAGCATCTTGTTTGTTCATGCCTAAATGATAGTAAAAGCATCTGTTTATGCCGATTTGGGCAATGACTGATTTTTTTTCAATCAACAACTGGTTTTGCCAAGTCACCGACAAATGCCCAAAATCGCATGTAACTCATTGATCATTCACGCCGTAAGTGACAATCCCGCAGTGTGAATTATCAACAACAAATTCAAATCTTATTTATCACATACACATACATGCAGTGAAACGTTTTTATTCCGCATATCCCAGCATATGAATTTGAACTCTGGGGTCAGAGCGTAGGTCAGCCAGAACGTACGGCACCCCTGGAGCAAGTGAGGTTAAGGGCTTTGCTCAAGGACCCAATGATGGTAGCTTGTCTGGTGCTAGGCTTTAACCCTGACCCTCTAATCACTGACCCAGAGCCTTACCATTGAGCCACCACCACCCTACTCATGTTCTGACACGATCAGCAACATGATCTGAGAGAGTCGCTGACCCTCATGAAATATTTGGCATGCTAAATATCTGGACCTGTTGGCGACTCATATTGTGCAGTGTGAATTATCGTTCAGTTCAGTTTGAACTGATATCGCCGAAACAGCCAATGAGTGTAACGTGGAGGCATGTGCTTCACGGGGTTTTATGTTCGTTTGTTGCACATGCTCACAACGGTGAGCAGTGCGCTGATATAACAGAGTGTGGCAACCTGCCAGAGCTCCTGCCACCGCATAAAGGACCAGCTCACATTTCCCCTGTTGCAGCCCACAAAATAGTTCACTGCGCCTTAGGGGCAGAGGACATTGAAAACATGACCAGCACACGGTGTCTGGAGTATGTCAAGAGAGTGCTAGCCCCCACCTGTAAAGATTTCATGGACATTAAAGAGCAGGCTGAGGGTGTGTCAAGGACTGCTCCACTGGCTATACCAGCTCTGCCCACTCGACCCACTGTACCCGCTATACCCACCCCACCCACCGACAACACCCCACCCACCGATGACACCCCACCCACCAACGACACCCCACCAACCGACGACACCCCACCCACCGACGACATCCCACCTATTGACGACATCCCACTTACTGACTTCACCCCAAAGAAAGCCAATGCTCGGAGGCCTGACCCCCAGTCCATGATTGACAGCGGGCCCAGGGGTGAGCGGGGGGCTGGGGGTGAGTGTGTGGTTGAGGTTGAGTGCGTGGCGAATGTTGAGTGCGTGGCAAATGTTGAGTGCGTGGCGAAGGTGGAGTGCGTGGCGAATGTTGAGTGCGTGGCTGATGGTGAGTACGTGGCTAAGGGGGAGAGTGTGACAGAACCTGCATGTGCTGAGTGTGGGGCAGACGCCGCATGGGCGGTAGCATGTGCAGTGGCATGTGTGGCGGCCTGCGTGACGGCGCGCCTGGCGTATGAAAGCGAGGGCGTAGCAAGCCCACCGTGTGCTGAGAGTGCGTGCCCACCGTGTGCTGAGAGTGCGTGCCCACTGTGTGCTGAGAGTGCGTGCCCACCGTGTGCTGAGATTGCGTGCCCACCGTGTGCTGAGAGTGCGTGCCCACCGTGTGCTGATATTGCGTGCCCACCGTGTGCTGAGAGTGCGTGCCCACCGTGTGCTGAGAGTGCGTACCCACCGTGTGCTGAGAGTGCGTGCCCAACGTGCGCTGAGAGTGTGTGCCCACCGTGTGCTGAGAGTGTGTTCCTGCCCAGTGAGAGTATGTGCCCGCCCAGTGAGAGTGTTTGCCCTCCAAGTGAGAGTGTGTTTGCCCACCAAGTGAGAGTGTGTGCCCGCCCAATGAGAGTGTGTGCCCGCCCAGTGAGAGTGTGTGCCCACCCAGTGAGAGTGTGTGCCCGCCCAGTGAGAGTGTGTGCTCGCCCAGTGAGAGTGTGTGACCACCAAGTGAGAGTGTGTGCCCGCCCAGTGAGAGTGTGTGCCTGCCCAGGGAGAGTGTGTACCCGCCCAGTGAGAGTGTCTGCCCACCCAGTGAGAGTGTGTGCCTGCCCTGGGAGAGTGTGTGCCCACCGTGTGAGTGTGATGAGACAGCGTGGGTGATTGCGTGTGTGGTCGCAGTGGTGACTGCATGTGCGGCGGCATGTCTGCCCAGTGTGTCTGAGTGCCCGCCCAGTGTGTCTGAGTGCCCGCCCTGTTTGTCTGAGTGCCCGCCCAGTGTGTCTGAGTGCCCGCCCTGTGTGTCTGAGTGCCCGCCCTGTGTGTCTGAGTGCCCACCCTGTGTGTCTGAGTGTCCGCCCGGTGTGTCTGAGTGCCCATGCGTGAGTGTGACTGAAACCCCATGCGTGGATGCGAGAAGGGCCGAGGCCGTACCCCTTTCTGTTTCAGAGACGTTTCCTGAGCCGGGGGTAAAGACCAGGCCCGTGCCAGTGTCCGACTGGCCAGCTACGAGGCCGTGGGTGGCTGCAAAGCCCCAAATTCTCCATGGTCCAGGCCCGCCCTGCCCTCATCGATCCTGGAACGCACCCCGATGTCCTGTGGCCCGGCCAGAGTTCCCCGGCCCTCCCCTGGGTCCGACTAAAGACTTTGGGTGGTTCGGGTTAGCGCAGAGTGTGCGTTTTTAAGGGGGGGATACTGTAAGTGGAGGCATGTGCTTCACGGGGTTTTATGTTCGTTTGTTGCACATGCTCCCTTGTTTTGCACATACACTGATCACCACGCCTTAAACGGCTCAGTACTAATTATGTGTTAAGTGTTATGCCTTAGTTAATCACGTACACGTGTGTGCACTAATTATGTGGGGGTTTAAAAGGGCAAGCATTGCCGTAGAGCGATGCAGATGATTGTAGAGTGTAGTGGGAGAAACATAGCGTGTTTTATGTTTGTGTTGACCGTGGAGTTAACAATAAAGAAGTTATGTCTTGCAAGCCTGCGCCTGTGTCGTGTCTACGTCCCAGTTCAAGACTCGCAATCCGAAGAGAGCCATTCGGAGCGAGCTCCCTGTTACAATGAGAACGCGAGATACAGGGCAGCAGGACATTTAGGGAGGATTTATAGACCACAATATTAGCAAGCATGGCTTCGGATGCAAGATGAGGGAAAGATTTTATTTTTATGCTTATTGAACATTGGACAAAGCCACCATTCAATGCTATTTGAAGAGTTTGCGGACCAGACAGAGTTGTCAACGATTCTTTCGATTGTTACATCATGCAGTGTGTAACCTCCTGTCACCGGTCCATTGTGCCATCTAAAACACAGCAGCAAATAGATGCTACCCCAGATAGTCATGCAGAGTGAAAACAGAGTGAACTTGCCATTATGAAATTCTTTTCCTCTACTATCAACCGAATGCCATGTGAAAAAAAGTACTGAATACTGAATATTGTGCCTTTATATCTGTATTTTCCTGTATTTATCTGTCCATTCCAAATAACATGAATTCCTATTTAATTATATCCCAAGGTCATCAGTTTTTTTCAGTTAAACTAAATAAACAACAAGTTTGGCTCAAGGTTTCAGCATCGCAGTTATGAACAATGAAAGCAAAATCTAAGACTAATCTATTCAGCTAAGTTGAGGATAGTCATCAACACTAAGGACACTTGGACCTGAATGAGAATAAACACTTAACATTTTCCTCAGTGCCATATTGATGTCTACACGGTGAATTATTTTCTAATAGCTTTCTGCCTATACTCCTCCCCACAATGTCAAAATCATTTGAATAAAAGAACCAGCAAGGATATCAATAGTCTAATACTGTAGCAACCCATTTATTCAACATGCCTCAGAGGTTTTAACATTTTCTATCTTGCTAGAAAATTATTGTCCATCCAACCACACAAACAAAATTACTCATTAAGGATGTAAGAATGCCCTGATGTGTTTGCACAGCCATGCACAAGCATTTGGATTTATCCTAACATAATGGATTTAATGCATTCAAAGTGCATTCTGTTATTAAACCAATTCATCAAGAAACTGATGTTCAGTCTTTGATGACTGACTACACAGCCAGCATACGTGGTATGGCTAGTTTGTGATAAATTGCAGCCGTAGAATATAGATCATCAATGAAGCTGTCTATGACAAACTGATCAAATAAATTGATTTCAAATGTTGATTGTACTTTGTGTTCACAGGAACACAGGGACGTTAAAAGCTCTGATATACACCGATTAAGCCTAACATAATGAGCACTCACAGGTAAACGGAATAACACTGATTATCTCTTCATCATGGCACCTGTTAGTGGGTGGGATATATTACTGTTAGTGGGTGGCATATATTACTGTTAGCAGGTGGGATATATATTACTGTTAGCGGGTGGGATATATATTACTGTTAGCGGGTGGGATATATATTACTGTTAGCGGATGGCATATATTACTGTTAGTAGGTGGGATATATTACTGCTAGCGGGTGGGATATATTACTGCTAGCGGATGGCATATATTACTGTTCGTAGGTGGGACATATTACTGCTAGCGGGTGGGATATATTACAGCTAGCGGGTGGGATATACAGTATATTACTGTTAGTGGATGGCCTATATTACTGTTAGTGGGTGGGATATATAATATGGTCGAGGGTGGTATATATTACTGTTAGCGGGTGGGATATATTACTGCTAGCGGGTGGGATATATTACTGTTAGTGGGTGGCATGTATTACTGTTAGTAGGTGGGATATATTACTGTTAGCAGATGGGATATATTACTGTTTGTGGGTGGGATATGTTACTGTTAATGGGTGGGATATATTACTGTTAGTAAGTGGGATATATTACTGATAAGGGGTGGGATATAGTACTGTCAGTGGATGGCAATAAAATGAAGCAACAAGTGAACCTTATGTCTTTAAATTTGATGTGGAAGCAGGAAACATGGGCAATTGTAAGGAGTTTAAGGGCTAACTTGTGTATCTAGATGACTGGGTCAGAGCATCCCCAAAACTGCATCTTTTGTGGGGTGTCCCGGTCTGCATTTGTCTGTATCTACCAAAAGTGGTCCAATGAATGAACAGTGGTGAACCGGTGCCAGGGTCATGGGTGGCCAAAGCTCATTGATTTGCATGGGGAGTGAAGGGGACCCCAACTCACAACTTGCACAACTTAAAGGATATGCTACTAACATATTGGTCATGGTGACACATTTGGAGGTCTAGTGGAGTCCATGCCTTGACGGGTCAGGGCTGTTTTAGCACCAACAGTGGGCCATCAATATATAAGGAACTCAATATTAGGAAAGTGGTCATAATGTTAAGTCTGATCACTGTAAAAGTGAAACATGACTAAATTGATAAAACAGAGAAAACAAACATAATGTTGCTTTGTCATCCTGTCTACTTTATCTTCCCTGCAAAGAATGCTTTTATTTCTTACTTTTGAATTGTTTACGAATTCAGTACATCATCAAACGATTCCCTATACATTCACAGCGAGTCAACACTGACCTTTACAAGACCAGCTGGTGGAAAGTGATAAAAAGTTTTCTTATAGCAGTCCTGACCAGATAATTGTTGATAACACTTGAATTAAAAAAGCACCCAACTGCACTATTTGATGTACAGAACTCTCAAAATGTTTGTCCGGATGCCAAGCCTTACAACAACCAAGCCATATAAAGATGTGTTATGAACCTGGCAGGGTGCTAAGCAGCCACAGATTTCAATTGGATGATGCATAATTGAGCTGGCAGCAGGCCCCCTGCAGCATAAAGTCTTAAACACCAACACCCCCATTGGCCTCTCTGTTGGTGGCTACTTCAAGGCAGGGTCATAAACTGATTAAAGTCAGATAGTCTCGCCATATGACACTAAGCAATGCTCTCTGAGGACAAATAAGGCTATGGGGAGTCTGGATAAAATGCAGACATGTGCTATAATGGCACTGTTTCTTACATTTACAACATTTGGCAGACGTCCTTATCCAGAGCAACTTAAAGAACATTTATCCAATTAAGCAGTTGAGTTTTTCTTGGAGGTGGGAGAATTCAAGAGAACTCAGAGGAAAACGATGTAGGCAGCAAGACCAGATGTAAATCTCTACAGTAGATGTGTGAAGCAATGATGCAGTGGGTAAAAAAACAAAAAAACGTTTTCCACTTACACTGAGTAAACTTAAAAAATTCCTAAACATTCTTCAGTAATGCCACTCAGACTTCTTGGTGTGGTCTAAGACTAGCTGTACTCAATAAACGTTAATAAAACTTTAATAAAGATTGAATATTGTAACATTATACACATGAATACTGTTACCAGTACTGTTATCTTGGCATCATTATGCACAGCAGCGGTAGGGTAAAATTCTTTGCGAAGCACTGCTCAGACCTTTGCATCTGGATGTCCATTTTACATTTATGCTTTCAGATACATACAACATTTTATGCTTTATGATACCAAATTGTTAAGATTAGCATATAGCTATAGTATGCACTGTATGTGCAAATTTTCAAACAGAATGTCTTGGATGTCTGGACAGAAGAAATTTGGTATGGTAGTTACTGTAGGTATTTCTTTAATGCCCTCTAAATGACATGCACTTTATTCAGTAACTGGGATGAAAATAATAGGGAAAGGATGTATCTATAAGCACGATGGATGCAACTCGACCTGCAGACGGGTATTTAGAGTTTAACATTTCACCTGCTCTCAAGTGCTTGTCTGTGCATTGGGATCGTATCCCATCTCACTTGTATGTTGCTTTAGATAAAAGCATTTAAATACAATGTATAGGTTCAATGCAAAATGATTGGCGCCTGCCGCGACTGAAGCTTTTAGTAATTAAAGACAGTTCCGGACCTTTGCATGTAATAAACAGACACCGAAGCACTTTTAATCGTAAAGGTTCCATTAAGGAGCGCAAACTGCCAACGTCACTAAGCGCGGCTAAGAAATGGATTCCAGGCATTATTTTTTTATTTTTTTATTTTTTTTTGTTCTGACTCCAATACTCTGTAAGTACTTTTATTATTGATTGAGCAACATATTATTAACTCAATTCTGGAACATTATGGGATGTTCATAAATTGCCAGTAATAAAAAAGTAATGGAATCCTAACGCAACAAGGAACATAAAACACTACAGTCTATCTCAAAGTTATCACCTTGATTGCTTGCAGTAAATAATGTCCTGGTGTAATGGGATTCTGGGGAGTTTATTGCACACCGAAAATAGTTCTTCTTTCTGTAATGAAGTAGCGCTACATATCCACCCATCTGCTGGTGAAGTGTGTGAATGAAATAAAAAGAAAAAAAGAAATTTCTAAATAAGAAAAAACAAACGTCAATTGCACAACAGTAAGCAAATCTGATAGGAAACATTTGTTTGGTTTGTTTGTGAGGCATCCAGAGCTGGAAATGAAAACCTTCAAGCCTTGCTTACCTTCTGATGGAAGGATATTCTCAACAAATATCAAAATCTACACAGAGTCATTCTTTCAGTTGAAAAATTGATCCTGAGTTCGAACAAAATAATCTCTGTAAAGCCGCAGGCCTGTTTATCCTACCAGTTGAGGTCTGAAGACTTTGCAAACAGAAAAAGCCCATGAGATCTTAAATAAGGGTTACCCAATATACTCCCTGAATACAGATTTAATACTGCAGGGAGTGAAATTTAATCATCTTTAAGAGACGTGCATTTCACCTGAAAAAGTTGCACATTTTTACATCTAATTGGATGCACAATCGGAAAACCTGCCCCCAACCGTTAAGTCCAAATGCAATTTCTAGAATGATTAATTTTATACGACACTTGTCCACATGAAAAGGTCAGCTGAGATATTTAGGTCATTTATTCCTTAAATAAAAGCCACTGGAAGACCCGCAGGCCCTTCGTGGATGAGCATTTCCAGCAGGTGAAGGACAAAGCTCTACGGGTCTGCAGCGCTGCACACAAGCAGTAAAAGTGTGGGAGGCACTCAGATGGAAATATCTCGGTGGCATCCTCAGAGCATACCTAATCAGTAAAAGTGATGTCTAGAACCAGGACGTAAAAAAAAATTATAAAATAGGCCAAGATTCTAGAAAGAGTCTAGAAAAATGTGTGCTAGTGCTTATCTGTAGGAGGGCAGAGGTAGTAAGGTTTTGGGGTGAGGAGTGGGTCCCACCGCTGCCATGCTATCACTGTTGGGCTCCTGAACATGGCCCTTAACCCTCACTCATTTATCACTGTTTTATTGTAATATTAACTGGGCAGCCTGTGGGCTTTATCAAGGTTTTCTATTTCTAACCGCCTGCCTCCCAAAAGCAATATTGAAGCATATGTATATCAAATAAATATATAGCCTATAGTAGCGACTTTGTGTACAACATAGGAATAATATGGCAGTAGATGGAGCAGCTACCAAATTGTATTTTACTGAAAAAAAAAACTGTGTGAATATGTGTGTTTATTGTATTTCTGCTATTGTGCAATGGAGATTCGATCAAGGCCCTGACCAGGATAAACAGGTTTATTTATTTTTTATTCGATTTTTATTAATTCTTGCATGGAAATTGGATATATTATCACATCTTATTAGGAAGCTGGGGTCAGGGCACAAGGTCAGCCAGATCATGCAAGTGAGGTCTTGCTCAAGGGTCCAAGGATGATAACTTGCCAGTTCCAAGGCTTGAGCCCTGACCCTTTGTTCACTGACCCAGAGCCTTAACCATCCGTCCATCCATCCATTGTCTAGCGCTTATCCTGTTCAGGGTCGCAGGGGCACTGTAGTCTATCCCAGCTAACATAGGGTGTAAGGCAGGGTGCACCCTGGACAATCGCCAGTTAATCGTAGGGCTAGAGCCTTAATCAATGAGCCTCCAGTCCCCATAATTCAATTCAATTCAAATGTATTTCTATAACGCTTTTAACAATAGACATTGTCTCAAAGCAGCTTCACAGAAGATAAAGAATAAAGAAGAATAAGTAAAAAATCCTGAAATGGTATGAGCAAGCCTGAGTGGCATTGAAAAACTCCTTAATGTTGTGCTAGGAAGAAACCTTAAGAGGAACTAAACCCAAGGGGAAACCCATCTGTAACGAGCGGTGTGTGGTGCGGCAGTAACACAGCCGTGCTGAGGCAATCGCGATGGACATTTCTCTTTTTTTATTTAAAGACAAACATAAACCAACAATTTCTCTAACTCAGGTCACACTAATCCAACAATGATCGACGCTTTATAGTCAGTGTCGAATGAGGCAGAATGAGGATCAGGTGTGTGTGTCTGCTTGTTGCCAGATTGGTAGAGAGTCCTCACATAACCTGATCCTTCTCCGTATCTCTCCCTGCGTGTATGTGGACGTAACACCATCATCATCTGGGGGACAGCATAGTGTGTGGTGATAGATAATGTCCACTCTGAATAGGTTTATATGCCCAGTCGACAAAGGATAGAATAGAATTCCTGTTACGGACTATTAGATTACCTAGATTTGTCAAAGATATAATAGCAAATCCTGGTCATTACAGTTCTGTCAGTAGCCTATACTGTAAATGTAGACATACATTTGAAGTACCCCAAAGAAATCAAATCAAAATGGAATTTCAATGCAATTCTATTATTTTTCATAATAAAGAATTATCTGATACATGTCTTATTCATTAGCTAAAATAATGAGTTAGTGCAAATTCCCATTCGGCTGTAAAATTTAGTAATTACAGCAATTGAAGCTTAAAAAAACTAAAGTGAAAATACACACCGTAGGAAACAACCTCATTTTACTTATTTACGACTCGAGCAGAGCAGAGCAGAACTAGAACAGTAGCCCATAAAACTGATTCATAATATAATTAAATCGTCACAATCCCAATCCTTCAACTTAACCACAACTAATCATTCTAACTCTGCAAAAGACGATCATGTTTTACCCTAAATATGAACATAAGGCAAGGATTAATAACCTACAAAAAAACACCTGAGCTGCTTAGAAGTCCCCGGTGAATGAAAATCTCCTTGCCCAATCCTTCACACTCACTGTTGCTAATTATCTCTTCTTTATATCCATTAATTAAGCTTGTGTGAGCTGCCTGCTTTCATTGACATCATATCGTCATTATAATTGTCACGCTTATCTGTGACACTCAGAGACAAAGGGAATTCTTAAGCAATGTTCTGAAGTCAAACACGAGGATTGGTATTTACTACACATTTCGCCCTGGCCACTTTTTCGTTAATACTAATTACAACAAAAGCATCCTGCAATTCTCATGGCTTTCCAATCGTCAAAGATCATTTCTCAACATAAATATTTGTCAAATGAGAAATTGTCTGGCCTGTCATTGGTTCAGCGACAAGGCCTGGCTCAAACACCCCACACACTTTTGCAGAATTGCTGCAATTTGTGGCTCAATGCCTCATGTGTTGCCCGACGCCTTTTTAATCCCCACCACATCTGAGCCACAGCCTAATGGTTCCTAATTCCTTACAAAGCGAGCAGCGCTCGTCTGAGAAGTCTCATTCCTACATTGTGTAGTGGAGGTATTTGAGATGATGGGTGCAAGCAATAACCAAGGCAAGGAGCTGAAATGGCATGAGGGAGGGGTATGCAGAAAGCAGAGAATGGAATTTTGCGACTTTGTCAGGCCTCTCGGTCTGCAACAAGCCAAGAGAAATGGTTCTTCATGAATTTTGAATCATGTATTATCACAAATGGAATAGGTAACAATGATGAAAATTAAAACTGACCAATATGGCAGTGCCAGACTTCGTAAATAGATACCAAAAGTAAACTACGTTTTTTTTTTTTTTATAGCTATAGACACAAATTTGAGAGCTCTTTATAAAAAATATGAACTGATTTTATCTCAGGTCTGGAACATTTCAGTCTTACTATCAATTGATCTGGTATTTAATATTTCAGTCATCTGCAGTTATCAATTTCTGGATGGATCGGTGGATGGTAGGATACATACATACATACATACATACATACATACATTACATACATACATACATACATACATACATACAGTGCCTTCGTATTCGGCCCCCTTGAACTTTGCGACCTTTTGCCACATTTCAGGCTTCAAACATAAATATATGAAACTGTAATTTTTTGTGAAGAATCAACAACAAGTGGGACACAATCATGAAGTGGAACGAAATTTATTGGAT
>JAOUQX010000030.1:23088022-23098923 GCA_028566295.1 Liobagrus marginatus
ACGTACTTGCTCGGTAAGGTCCGCCTGAGTTCTGTGCGTGTTTTGGACAGTTGAACTGAGGAAGCACGGACCACGCATGGACCACGCAAGGACTCGAGGAGGCGGGGCTTAATGCTCTCGTGGACGTACAGGGCATGCACATCACCCGTACGGGGGGTGAATCCGTAGCCCGCCCCCAGCTCGAACGCAGAGAAAGTTTTGCATGCACTAAAAATGCTATGGCTTGTCTGCGTGTTCCAAATCCGTACGGAGGCGGTACTCACCACGCACGGATCCCTGAATTTGGCCCACGGTTTTGCACGTAAACAGCATGCACTTGCAAGTATGGCGGGTTGTGACCGAGGCTTTAGGTAACACTGGGGTGTGTGATTATGAATTATAACATAATAAACACTGGAGAGTGTAATTATAAAGAGCCTCTCGATGTAGAAGGAATCTAAACGCAGAGAATAAAAATGTCTTCAAATAATTGTCTGCTTACGTGTGTAAACACATTTAAAACCTTCTCAAACAAACAACCTGGCATTATTGATTCAAACCCTCATCACATTGATTGCTTAGCCGGAGGTGTTTAAGAAATTGCTTTGATGAACATGAATACTGACCCTACCTAGCAGTAGCTGCAAATATTCACACATTTTTTATAGACTTCCATACTGTTTAATAAAATTCATTATTGCGTCACTGGAACTTAAAGTTAAAGCACTGTTCCAGAATGAGAAGCCCCCTGTGTACAAAGCCCCTGAGCTCCTTGAGGACATGGTGTGGTATGGTTTGAGTAGAAGAACTTGGATGTTTTGCACAGAAGACCTTTGGAACAGAACACCAGATAACCCACTGAACACCTTTGGGATGAACTGGAACACCGACTGCAGCCCAGAACCTAATCAACTCAAGATTAGTGTCTGATCTCACTGTTAGTATTGTAGCTGGATGTAAATTCTGTATTAATTATTGGTACTGGTTAGCACTTTTGCCTTACAGCAAGAAGGCTATGAGTTCGATTCCCACCCAGGATGTTTCTGTGTGGACTTTGCATGTTCTCCCCATGCTTGCGTGGGATTTCCCAAGGTACTCTGGTTTCCTCCCGCCTCCAAACACATGTGATTGGGCATAGGTGAATGTACAACTCTAAATTGTCCATAGGAGTGAATGTGTGTGTGAATGGTTATCTGTCTCTAAGTGTTAGTCCTGCGATAAACTGCCGATTGTCCAGCGTGTCGCCCGACTCACGTCCTAAATCAGATGGGATTAACTCCACGACCCAGAACAGCATAAGCGCTAAACAACAAATGAATGAATGTATTTAAAAAAGTATGCCTTTAATATCAGCAATGACAAATTCATATCGATAATATTACATTTGCTACATGATTTCATTAGAGGATAATCACATTCGAATGAATGAATGAAAGAATGAATGAATGAATGAATAATATGGCAAAAAAAAAATTATAATTGAAGTTTCACACTTTTGTTTGGAAGGCAGGCAAAGTACAATACATTGGGACCCTGGATGTATGGATCTCCCCCATGTGATCACTAGTCTTTAAGACTTCTGGGTAGGCTAGGCCATGTAACAATTTACACTACTCTATTTACGATGGAGTCATCTTAAGTACCGTAAGTAGTTCCTTATTACTTAGTCTCTATTGCAGAGTGGCATCAGTTATAGTTTTGCCACATCATAGCCCTGCTTGGTGCCTGTGTGGCATTTCCCGTGGTCTTCTTCTTTTAGTCTATGTGGGTTTCACCTAAATTACGTTTGATTGGTCATCCTAAATGCTTTCTAAATATGTGTTTTGTTTAGTGCAGTGGTCTATCAACCTCATATCTAGGTTCCGTCCCTGTCTGGCATCCTGCAGTCTTGGGGATAAGGAAATACACTCTATATATACATACACTCTGGTCAGCAAAAAGTCAGTTAGTGGCAATGATTAAATGTTTTAGGCCTTTTACATTTCACAGACGATTAACTGAAAGAAAAGAATATCAAAAAGCTGTCCATCGTTCTTAAGCTATAGATTCTTCCCTATTAGCCTTGACACTCTTACCCTCACTAGGCACAAAAAGCGAAAATAGTAACTCTCTTTCAATGAGCACAAACAATCAATAGAAACTTCATGTCTTTTATAAGGATCATTTGGAACTGGTAAATAACCCACCAGTTTATGTCTTGTTTTGTAACAGATATTGATTTGTGTTTTATGATAATGCCGAAGTGTGTATTGACTCAAGACACCAGACCATATTGTGTGGCATAGCCTTTCAAAAGTGTACATGCTTTCACAAAATTATCTTTTGACTCAATTTTCAGTAAATAACATCATTATATTTTAAACTGTTTGGAGCAATTATGTTTTCGCCATCACCTGCATTTTTCTCCAATTTGCTCGTTTTATAATTCCCGCCCACCAGCCAGATCTTCCAATAAGAGAGAGAGAGCAAAAGATCATAAGAACATGAAGCCAGCTATCAGATTTTTTCAATCTTTTGGTCATACAACATCCCAGACTGATGTAACCCATTCGGTTACATGTATATGAGATCACTCGTGCTTGCGATTGGCTAGTATCTGTGTGATTGACGAGGATGAAAGAGAACATTATATTACTCACTCAGTAAGCACACCTAGTTCTGGTCCTAAGACTCTCCGCACTAGGAGAAATAGATTTCTGCTCTTTATTATTATGAATTTGATTACGGTCTAACGAAATCATGTACCAAATGTAATATTAACTATATGAATTTGCCATTGTTAATATTAAAAGCATACTTATTTTTTATACACATTCATTTATTGTCTAGCGCTTATCCTCTTCAGGGTCATGGAGGGTGCTGGAGCTTACCCCAGCTAACTTAGGACATGAGGCAGGGTACACCTTGGACAATCCGCAGTTAATCGCAAGACTAACACTTAGAGACAGACAACCATTCACACACACATTCACTCCTATGGACAATTTAGAGTAGATAATTCACCTACGCCCAATCACATGTGTTTGGAGGCGGGAGGAAACCAGAGTACCTGGCGAAAACCCGTTTTTTATATACATTTATATTTGAACATAATGTTGTGGAACATTTACATACAAAACAAGTTCTTTCCTCACCATCTACTTTTCTCATAGTGTACAAAATATACAAAGCACATACTTTGTGTGGATTGGCCCTCTGTTCTACAGACTTTCCCATGACAGTCATGTTAAAGGAATCTTATAGGAGCATAAACCGAATGCTATACAGTCCTGGAAACGGTAATCTAAGCCTCAGACGTCATGTCCATGAAGCGTTGGCTGAACGTCTTATGCCTATGGGAACAAACTATAAATGTTTTAAGGATATTGAAACTTACTCTGATTGGCTGGATATTGCAGGATTTCTAGAAGACATGTCATGAATAAACAATCTACAGTGGCATGCTGGTCTGCTTATGTCGAGACATATTTTCATTTGACCAATAAAACCTTCCATGTGTTGCTATGTCTGACAACCTGACACTATGAGCATGGAGACTCCTTCCAAAAACCTCACTAAACATATAGTTACACTAAACGTTCTCTTCATTAAAATCAACATGTATTAAAATCTGTTCATCGGTTGCCTCTCTGCCACAAAGCCCTCTCTTTGTAGTTACTATAGCTACAATATTAGGCTAGAACATTTTTTCAGCTACGCAGCTTTAGGAATCTTCCTTCTGTCCAATCAAAGACAAGAATTCAAGACAACAGGGGTAAAGAAAGGTATAATTTGCTGTGTTTATTGTGTGATTGTTTTTTTGCACACAAGTAACTAGCTTAGGGCTGTGTATATATTTGCCGAATGTAAGGGTGATTGTGTCAAAGCCCCACAGTGATCTAATCATTGCAGTGACTCAAGCATGCCTTCAATCTCTCCGGGCTCGCCATGCCAACAGCTCAGTGCTTATCATCATACAGCTGATTGATGAAGGATGTGAGGGAGTGAGGTGAGTGTATGTGTGTTTATGGCTCTAAATGTGTTTGAGGTGATAAAGGATGGAGAGGCTGTGAATGGAGACTGATAACTGTGTAAGTGAGAGATCTCACATTTGGCATGACGCCAATTATATGCAATATTTATGACCGTGCAGTAGCAGATTAACTGCATGTTCAGACTTCGATCTAATGTCCAACTGGAGAATGAGTATAGAAAGAGGGCTGAGTTTGCAGTTTATATACCGTATGTATTAGCGATGGCGATTCAATGTGTTGATCAATCGCAGCGATTATCATACAAAGCTCGCTTAGGCATGCCATATCAGCACTTGCGCCAACACCAACCCCCAGCATGCACCATTGCATCCTGGATGAAAAATTCATGAGGAACCGTTCACAAGGGAATACATCAAGCACTGAATTACAGAGGAGAGCAATGAGACACCACAACACAGCCATCTCCCGTGCTCTCTCTTTCTCGTCTCTGTGTCTCTTTCTTCTCTAGCACCAACACACCACGGTCGCATAGTCTGTCCACTGCCCAGTGTTCCCAGTGACATGCAAAATAACTCTCTTCAGCCCTAATCGAAAGAACCCAAACTTAAACCTTTACTCCATTTACACTGCAACTTTTCATTAGACCTGAGGGCCAATGAAAAGTCATTCTTAATTACTTTTAACATATTTAGCAAGGCAGGCATTCGGAGGGTTATTCACAGTTATTAGACGAATGTGTAAATTGATCTGGAAGATAATGAAACCAATAATAATTTCCTACATGGTGCATTAGAGGTTTAATAACTGTATTATGAAGCTGCTAGATTAAAACCAATTTTATGTGTTAGATGTGGATATGGAATAAAGTTCGGGCTACTTTTTTTTCAACGATGATAAAAGCAGCAGAACTTTAATGACGGTTTAAAGAACTAGGCCACCTCATCTGCTTTTTTTCTATTTGCGGCAGTTAGTGTTTTATTGTTGGAGCGCAAATTATCAGAGGCTTATGAAACTTGGCGCTATCTCAAGCCGCCTGGCAGCGAGTACTGTGAAGCAGACAAATGAAAAGCGATGAAAGGCTGAATTCATGGTTATCACTTGGAGAGAAACAAAGAAAAGAGAACCTTCTTTGTTTAACACACACTTAGCCAATTAGAATGCACAAAGTATCATTTAGTAGTTCTTACACTTCTCATTCGGATTAATCTGGACACGGAACTGAGCGAAGAATGCAAACGTGTAAGTGTAAATTTCACACGTGAGCGTCGATTCTGTACGATAAGTTTTCAAATAAGAATTAACCCTCTGGTGTCCGAGGGTGTTTTCAGGGCCTGTGAGATGTGGCATTGACATGCCCTAACATTTGTGTTTATTTGAGCTTCTATTAACATACTATTAGCCAAAATGTATTTTATTTGTAATCAGCACAATCTAAGCTACAATAATATGTGATAATATGTAATATGTTTACATTTCATAGGAAAAGATAATATGCAAAATTTGTGAGTTCTGCAAAAAAAAAAAGGTTTTCTGAAATAAGTCCATAAAAGCTGTGTTAAATAGTTTGTAATAAGAGATTTTAGTAATCAGTCATGTATGCCTGAATGCCTACTTCAAAATGATGTGAAAACCATTCTAACCTCTATAATAATACACTTTACACAATAATTTACACTTTGTAAGTGCCTTTTTGTGTCAGCACTGCTGTATGCGCGTTTATGTTAAAGCCATGATTATTTATGTGATTCACATCTGGGGAGACAAAAGCTCCTCCCCCACTAACTAATCTTCCCCCATCAAGGTGGAATGCTATGGAAAGACTGGCATTGTTCTTCACTTTGTTCATCATGTGAAGCCCAAACGGTTTAGCATGTAACTAGCGATGGGGGAGGGGCTACGGCAGTGCATTAAAGATAACAATATATAAAAATAGACATTCTAAGTTTTCCATAGACGTATGATTTATGTTTGTGTGCTAATTATTCAGTAAGTTACAGTTCACTTTCCAACGCGTTTCAGACTGGACTCCGCAAACAGAGGCACGGCAAAACGCACATGCCGTTTTTATTTTTTATTTGGTGAAAAGCACAACATATTGTTTTTATTGTGTGTATACAAAAAATTAGACCCTTAAGTTTTGATTGGTTTATAACACTTATTTGTATGATTTAAGACAAGGTAAAATTTTTTGTGTCTTTTGCACTGAAAAAAAAACAAAAAACAAAGTGAGCGCTTAGCGCGGGTGATAAGGCAGACCCCAGTGGGTTAATGCAGACGTGTCAATGGTGCTGGGTTGCTCGATAGCAGAGTAGTTAGCACTCCTGCCTCACAGCAAGAAGGTCATGGGTTTGATTCCCACCCAGGGTGTTTCTGTATGGAGTTTGCATGTTCTCCCTGTGCAGGCGTGGGTTTTCCCCGGGTACTCCGGATTCCTCCTGCCTCCACAAACGAGCAATTAGGCATATATGAATTGGCTATTCTAAATTGTCCATAAGAGTGAATGTGTTTGTGAATGGTTGTCTGTATCTAAGTGTTAGTCCTGCGATTAACTGCTGATTGTCCAGAGTGTATCCCGCCTTTGTGTAATTAATAAATGATTAAATAATTTTATTTACCCATGTTTAAATTACATAGAAAAGTCATAAATGATTCACAATTTTTTTATGCATAAAAGGACCACATCCCTAACTTCCTGTACTATACTGACCGAGGTTTGTGAATTTATGCTCAAAGTTAACATAAATAAAATCCTCATCTGTTTCTCTCTCAGCGAACGGGTTTGTTAGCATGAAATATTTCATTTTTGAAGCTTTAGCTGATAATGCAGAAAAGCGTCGTTATATTGCGTCGCCCTTATGGCACTAACAAATGCTCAAAACTTGCTATCACTAAACTGTTGGTGCTGCCATGAAAACTACACACGCTGTAAATGAACACCCTGAGTCAATATGTAATTTACTGCTGTGATTTAGTATTTATTCTACATAATTCAACACGGCAGTCTATCATTTAAGACATTTAAGAGGTTTCGAATTATTATCACATGGTTGATATAGTGTTAAGCTGCCATTTTGGGTATAAGCCGATACCATGGGGTTAAACCTATGCATTAATGGCTTGCGTGAGAAAGGATATTAAAGGCAGGGTAAGAGATTTTGTTCAAAAATGTTTTTTTGTTCTGCTGGTTGAAAGTCTCAACAAATCCCAAAAGGACTCTTTAAGTGATCTAAAAGATTTATATGTATTTATATTGTCTGTGGAGGGCGTAAGACCCAAAAATGTTTGCCCAATCAAAACGTCCGGTCCGAACATTACGATAGGCCGTCCTACCTGCCTGTTAGCATATGTGTTTGCATACCTCTTGCAGCTACATCATCAGTGTGTTCCTGCTATAAACATAATGTAAAATAATTAACATAAAAGTAATAGCTTACGTTGGTTATTGTAATATTATACGCTTTGCACTGTAATATTTACTCACCGCTTTATTAGACTTGAGCTAACTGACTCTTTCCCATTTTGTCGTTTGAGCCTCTGCTCATGTGTTTTGGAGGAGGCGGGGCTTATGATAATGATTATACAGGAAGGGTGGAGCGTTCTAAAGCTAGCTTGCTATTGTTAGTTTCTCGGAAAGGGTGTGCTTTTAGCGGAGTGGTGCAGCAATAGCATACTTGCGTCGACATATACTCAGAGCTGTTGCATTGTGGGCAACCCGTGTTTGATTCCGGCCTGTGGTCATTTCCTGATCCCTTCCTGCACACTCTCTCATTCACTTTATTCCACCACTGTCCTGTCGGTAAATGCATAAAAAGCCCCACTGGGAAAGGAAAGGGTGTGTTGAATTAGGGCTATTTCTGAAGCTGACAAACAATAACAATGGAATCCATATTGTCAAATTAAACCATATTTACAGCACCATCTGATTATTACATATTGAATTAATACAGCAAAATATCGCCTATTTGTCCTCTGTTTTATATTGGTATTCATTTTGATGCTTGATTTTTATTGATATAATATTGTTTTAGTCACTTTATTTTTAAATTGTAGCCTGATTTGTATATTCCATTGCCATTGAGGAACGAAAAACTCCTTTAATTAAAAAATCTGGTCATTCAGTATATTCAGCTAGTCTTAGAATTTTGGTTTAAAGCCAAGGTAGAGGATAAGGTAGGTTAAGGTAAAGGTGGGATATCCCATCATGGATTTATAAACAACAGGCAAGGCAGATGACTGCACAAGCCTAATGCCGAACCCAGAACATCTTTACTTATCTAATATCTGACAGGCATTCTAAAATATCCCACTGATTAACTGTAAGCATTAATTCAGCACAGAGGGGGTTAGATTACTGTACTGTCAGTATTTTAGCACTGTACGATTGGCTATTTCTGCACGGTAAGTGTTAATTAGGCACAGTGGCTGTTTATTCAAGCATTAAGTTTCGGTCGATTCATTCTTCCCCACTTCTTCGTAGATATTAATTCAACACTAATGTAATGTTGCTGTGAAACGCTTGCTAGACAATAGACAATGCCAGTAGCTTGGGTTGCCATGTTGCAGTAAAGCAATTGAGCAGATTTACTGCTCGGGAATGATTACTGCTCCGATTGTTTTTTAAATTGCATCAGCAAATGTTGAAGCCACTGTGTAATCCGTACAGCTCCTGTGCTGACTTATTGTTCTGGAAAAGTTCCTGGTTCTTCTATTATTCCAATATTCCTTATACTAAAAGACCTCATACTGAATGGTATCCAATGTTTGGAAAGCATGGAACCTTATAGTAGTAATGATATGCTAGGGAACTTAAATTTGTCAGGGAAGCTTATTACATTGTGCACAAGGCTGTGAAATGTTTCTCTGGGCTAGTCTAGGTCTCATATAACATGCATTAATTTGATACTATATTATTCGGCTAATAGACTGAAGATGTTTGAGTAGCTGTTCAGAAGTTGCTTTGATTTGGCGGACACAATCCGGTTTGTGAAGTCAACCTTGTAGCGTCATGGCGTCATTAAGATTAAAAAGAGCAATCCACTTAGGCCAAGAACTTATTACTGATAAAATGTCCGGCTTTGACTGCATTAAACCAGAGACATGGCTGCTTAAGCCAATCCAGCTTTAACACACAATGGTACAACGTGTAAATATGCGGACTACACCATCCCAGACTGTAATTATTATATGCATCACACACACTGTGCAAAATGCATTCCAATAATTCATTGCGGATTATCGTAAAAAAAACACAAATTGCAGAGGATCCTCCAATGCCACTATATACTTGGATAATTATTCGAAACGTTATTATTTTTTTTATATGAACTATTTTATTGAAAAAGGCAGTTTGGCTTGGTCAACAAATTGGTTGCCATAAGAATACGCATAATAATGCCATGTGGCCATTTTTAATGCTAAAGAGCATTATGGGTATTTGACCCCGAGACAGGTGGTGACTAGAGCATGACCAGGTTGTACAGCTTCATTAACATTTTCACCAGAAACCATCTTCGTGCCATATTGCACAAATTTAACAATTAGCAAGTAATTAATTTGGATAAACAAACAAATGAGCAAACAAATCTAAAACCTACATACTGTATTTTAGCCCAGGAATGATAGCGATCGTGCACTTATGTACATTCTGTAAGATAGATCATACATTTAGTAGATATTGCTATGCAAACGTAAAATATTTATGGTCAGGTATAGAAATGAAAATGATATTAAAAGATTACCCTGTAGATGAAAACATTGATACACAACTTTATATGTGAATTAAAATGACTTATACCAGAGCTAAATTCTGAGCTAAAAACAATCCTGATTGGTCACAATGTATTGAATGTACCACTGTGTAATTCCACACATATGATGATAGTGATTTGCTTATTGTAAGACATTATTTATAGTATTTTGTATTATTACTATATTATGTCATATTGTATTATTATTATTATTATTATTATTATTATTATTATTATTATTATTATTATTATTATTATTATTATTATTATTATTATTGCCTGAACTTATTCACATGGACACTATATGGCACATGGTCAGTACCTGGTCCCCTTTTAGCTGTTAGAATAACTTTTATCTTTATGTCTTTATCAAGCTCACTTTGTAAGGCTGGAACAGGTTTTAGCTAGTCTGCGGTGTTGAAATGAGAAAGGCACATATACCGTATCGATATGGATGTTGTATCTGTCCACAAACCATAAGAACTGCAGTGATGTGGATTCCAAAAAAGGTTTGTGTTTAACGATGAAAAATATGTAGACGCTGCGAAAATGTAACTTTTCTAAAAGGAGACTTCAGTCAGTGTCATTGCTTTAAGGGAAAGCTGTTCATTTAAGTCTTTTGTTGGCAGGAAAGGCTTGAGGAGAAAGGACTTTGTACTTTTTAGTGTAGGTTTTTCAGTTATCTGACAAGCTGCAGTTTTAAAAATGTGTATTATTATCCTCAAGAAAGCAGAAAAATGGAAGGCTGGGTGACAATGTTATAGCTAGTGTAACATGAGTGATAACAGGAATTAACTTGTGTCAGGAACTATCCACAAAAATTCATTTATAAAAACAACAAAAAAATGCTTGATATTGGATTTACAACAGTAAGGTTCAGACTTTACTATCACTGCCAGCAAAAAGATGTTATATCAGATGTACGGGCTAGACTCCAATATTAACACATTAAAAATGAGCCTATTACAGTTATGCAATACACAGTATATCAAAAAGTATGTGAACCGCCTTCCCATCACACCTATATGGATCAATCAAGCATAACACTAACATCATGAGCACTAACAGTTGAAGTGATTAAAAGTGATCTCTTCATCACGGCACGTGTTAGTGCATAGGATATGTTACTGTTAGTGGGTGGGATATATTACTGTTAGTAGGTGGGATATATTACTGTTAGTAGGTGGGATATATTACTGTT
>JAOUQX010000030.1:23130645-23145779 GCA_028566295.1 Liobagrus marginatus
AGTATAGCAGAAAAGGCAAGTTTGCGAATGAAAAATGGGGGGGTCGACTTATACGCCGGGTCGACTTATACGCCGGCATATACGGTAACTTGAAAACATAAGCTGGATATTCTGCAGTGTAAATGAGTTATTGATATTGGTTTTCAGAACATTAAAGACCTCCTTCATTATGTATCTTGAGCCAATCCTGTTTTTTGTTTGAAGTTTTTCCTTTTCAATTGATCCTAACAATAGTTAACACATTGGGATTATTTTGGCTTCCCACTGCTCGAACTAGTCTAACTCTCTTTTAACTAGACATTTTTACTTCTATTTTATAAACATGAAGCTCAGGGTTATCTTATACAATCCACTTCTGCCACTTGACTGGATAAGTTCAAAGTTTATTTGTCACATGTACATTATACATAGTACAACATACAGTGAAATGCTTTCACAGTAATAATCATGTGTCAATACACATGATACACATGATAACTGTCAATAATCACGTGTGATGTATGCGTAGATGTGCTTCTAATAAAGTGTCCGTATGAGCAATGTTTGAAAAGGAAATCACAGGTAATCGTGAACTTCCTTTATAGTTTACAAGCGTTTTATAGTCCAACGGAACAGACGCACAAAGGCAGTCTTCAGAATGGTAGATAAAAAAGGAATAAAAGCCCACATTCAGTCTGCAACAGCGAGGTCAGCAGCTGCCCATGAGAACAGACCATATCACAAAATTTTGTGCTATCCTTCATGGGCTGAAGCTGGGCATACTGCTAAGCATTCAGGACCTTCATGTTTATACACCTGCTTCACAGTAATATCCTATCAAACACACATGCTGAGGCAGAGCAGGGGTTATTCTTTCACTATATTGCCTCGAAAGGAACATCCTCTTACATTAGACGTTTCTACCTTCACATATCACCGATGCACTGCTGAGATAAGAAGGGATAAAGCGGTTTTGAGTGGACCATGGATATTTCTATCGCCGATTGTCCGAATGTGGATGTCTTTTCAATTTCAAAATTTGTTTCTAGATTAATTATTTATATTTTTTTTGTTTGTTTTTTTAAAGCCAGTGGAAGGTCAAACCGTTTATGTACCTAAAGATAGAACAATACATTAATTTGGTCACACTTGACTATGGAAAATTTTCCAGCCTGAATTGTGTTCTCTATTTGTGTTTTGTTTACAAAACAATGTACAACGTCGGCCGTATTTCGTATAGAACGTGCATTTGCATATCATGGTTCACCGTGTCGTAACAAAATAGCGCTAGAAATGATTTCCTTTCTCTTATTATTCACTTCCTCTGTGTGGTGTATGGAACAAGCCCAAATTCATATGGAATAGTTATTCTCTTTGCATTTGCATTTCCGATGCCTGAAAGAAACATAGTAATGTTTCTTTAGCATGGCTATAGCAGGCTATATGGCTGATGGCTAATGGCTATAGCATTTATATATATGCTAATTTATATATATGCTAATGGTTATAGCAGGTGGGACTAACCTATGAAAGTGATGTTCAAATCTATGTATAAAGAGTAATGTATGAACCGTATGTTACAGATGATCAAAAACTGATGATCAATAAATATGCATAATAAATTAATCATTTTAAACGTATTGTTTTTTATTGAGATTTAGAAAACGTTCTATAAAGATGCTTTAATACAAAATCTATTGTTTTAAAGCATTATTCAAAGGAAATTAATCAATTTATTATCAAAGCATGTTCTTTACTTAATATAGTGTATTTTTGGCAAATCTCAAAAGTATAGATATGGATTAAAACACTTGATGCTCTGGGAAAATAATTCTCATTGTGTTTTATTAATTATTTACTTGTTTAAGACTATACAGGAATCCCATGACATTAAGATGCAATGAATGACACCAGAACGTTATGCATATCTATTAGCATTAAAGGGCATTAACACAACTTTGTCACTCCATCCAATCAATTGGTCAAATCACATGACTCGGGTATTTTATCGAATTTGCCAAAAGTAGTCTTGTGAAGATGATCGAAACCACTGGACTAACCCATTTTTAATTTTGCTAGCATTACTAGAATATATAAATAATGTGCCTCCACCAATAGTCCACAAGTCATCCTTCAAGTCAGTTAATTACCATCCATTAGAAATACAGTCTACATCATGAGGCTGTAATCTTTTTTTCTGTTTTGCCATCCACAGCATCTAGAAAGCAGGTTAGATTCCTCCCAGATTCATTCATTTTGCAACCTAAAAATAAATTCCAAGTGTGAGCATTAAAAAAAGTGGTCCTAGTACAGATGAAAGCCCAAGAAAATGGAATAAACTCTCATAAAGGCTCATTTACTCGTGAGCAGATCATTAAGTTCTAACTCTCTGGTCTAATCCAAATGTGTAACGATGCAATCTGTAGATTATAAAATTTGATAGTAAAAGCGGGAGAAGCGTTCTTATTCCTTATGTTACCTTCCACAATGGTCCCAACGTTTTCAAACAAGCAGAGTTGGAGAGGAAGAACTTGTTTTCCCTGTGCAAAGCCATTATTTCTACCCCAATGAATAACTGAATGTTAAAAAGCTGTTCCAGATAAGTAAAGGCTGTTATTGAAGTAAAAGTGAAGCAAATCCATGCAAGTTTATAGCTGTTCAGTTACATTTTGCCATCTAGTGTAAATTATTAGCAGATTTTATTGAAGAGTTGGGTTGGGGTGGCTAAACAACCAATTTTACTAAGTCAGCCACAGGGACATATTAGAGCGTTTCCCAGACCACTATACAAAACATATGCCAAGGTCCTATCTAAACAGTAGTCTAACAGCCCTGATCCTCTTTCTATAAGTTTGTAGGCACACATTTTGGACACACCTTTATGCAAAACTATCTTGACAGATAGTTTGTTATCAATACTTAAACATTCATTCATTCATTCATTCATTCATTCATTCATTCATTCATTCATTCATGCATTCATTCATGCATTCATTCATTCATTCATTCATTCATTCATTCATTGTCTAGTGCTTGTCCTGATCAGTGTCTAGGGGGTGCTGGAGCCTATCAAAGCTAAGTTGTGAGCTGTGACCCTGTCACCCTGAGTTGGGCGTGAGGCGGGGTACACAATGGGTAATTGCCAGTTAATCACAGCACTAACACTTAGAGACAAACAAACATTCACACTCACATTCACTCCTATGGACAATTTAAAGTAGCACATTCACCTATGCTCAATCGCATGTGTTTGGAGGAGGGAGGAAACCAGAGTACCCAGTGAAAACCCATGCAAGCATGGGGAGAACATGCAAACTCCATGCCACCATACCGCTTGTAATTTCCAATAAAGGTTAAATGAAGGATTGATTTTCTTTTTCTGTAAATTACTTTTAGGATTGAGATTGATATGTGTTAATTACCTTGTTGAAGGTATCATTGAAAGACTTCAAGCCTTAATTTTTTGGATGAAGCAGCCAGATTTAAATATCCTGTAACTCAGCAGATTTGTATGATACCATCCATTAGTACCACTCTATTTTATAGTGAAAATAGTGTTTTATTTTATTTTACAGCAAGACGGAAAACGCCACAAACCATGAATCCAAATGTATTTCCATGCTTGATATTGTTAAAGTGCTGCTTTTTGAAGGTTTCTCTTTCATTCATGTGCTGCTTTCAATGGTTTAATGATTTGTGTAAATGTTTAACATGCATTATGTCACTTTAAAAGTTTAACACGTACTGTATTTCATCCAAATGGTGTTCTAGTAAAAATGTAACTCGGAACAGTTTTTTTTTCCGTTGGAGTCACTGTAGAACGGATTTAATTTCCTATTTCCTACTTCAAACCAACGTGTATTCAGCTCTTCCAGCAGGGGCTGATGGGAATAATTATAGCAGCATTGTTTCTAATACTTTCATGCCAGTGATAAGGTTGTGATGGATGAGGCTGTCAAAGGTTTACAACTTTAGATAATCATTATAGGTAATGGAACGTTCAGCACTGTGTATCGATTCAAGTAGGAAAGTTTGATAAGAAGTATATATCAAAATCAGTATATATCATAGAGTAGCTTCTGTAAATGCTAAGCGGTTTAATTAGAACAGTGTAGCTGTAATTATACCTTCTTTCCTCTTTGGACCTATAAAATTGTATATGTGTGATTGTAGCCTTTATTTGCAGTGGTGTTCCATTAATTAGTTAATTCATTGGCTCATTATCTAGCACTTATCTTGTTCAGGGTCGTGCGGGCGCTGGAGTCTATCCCAGATAACTTAGGGTGTGCGGTAGGGTACATCCTGCACAATCAGCAGTTAATCACAGGACTAACACTTAGAGACAGACAACCATTCACACACACACATTCACTCCTATGGACAATTTAAAGTAGTCAAGTCACCTATGCCCAATCACATGTGTTTGGAGGTGGGAGGAAACTGGAGTACCCAGGGAAAACCCATGCAAGCATGGGGAGAACATGCAAACTCCACACAGAAACTCCACACACCCTGGGCGGGAATCAAAGCCACCGTGCTGGTGTACCATTAGGTATAAACTTTTTAATTAGTTATAAATTGCATTATCAGCCCCTCCCGGACTTTGCCATTTTACAAAAGGAAAAATTACCATCAGATCAAGCAAACTCACAATTGCAATTTTTCAATCTTACTTAGCACACGTTCCACAGATTTGGACAACAAGGCCTGTATTAACATTTCCGAATTGGCTTGGCATATGGCATGTGAAACGGTGAAGCCCTGTAATGCTTGTGCGTCTATATTACTTCCCACATGCACACCTTTAGCACTTACCATCCATCTACACAAAAATAGAGAAAAGCATGGAACCACGGTTTCATCTTTTCACCAATGGTGTATAAAAAAGCTCTAGAAATATAAAAAGTAAAGGGGATAGCAGAGATCATTGGTTGCTGTAGGAACCATGCATAGATTGTAAAAAAAATTTGCGTTGCTACTCTGCCACTAAAGCCTGTATGTAGCATAGAATGTAACAAATAAATTAACAAACTTATTTACACAATTATTTATACAGATTACATATTAATTTGTTCATTTTTGTTTTAATTGTTTAATTTAGAGGCATTTTGGTTTTGGCTACTAGTTTTGGCTACTAAAAGGAAGTGGTAGCTCATTAATTAAGATGTTGGACTGCTGATCTGAAGACCAGGGTTTGATTCCCAGCAATGCCAAGCTTCCACTGCTGGGCCCCTTACCGCTCAACTGCTGAAGTCGCTCCTGGATAAGAGCGTCTGGTAAATGTAGTATTTCATCAAATTTCCTCATACTAGTAATAGTAACTTTACAACTACTATTAATAATAATTACAACTAGAGTAAAGTTTGTGTACAAACTTTGAAAGGTTGGCTTGAGAAATTTTTTGTTAGCATTATGCTAACATGATTAGCATGTTTGTTAGCATAATGCTATCATGACTTTAGCATGAGTCATCATTTAGTGGCTGCTAGCTTAGTCCAATGAGGTCAACCCCAGTCTCCCAGTCTAATGTAGAGATATAAGGTGTTTAAAAATTTGTGACCCCTATGTGAATCCAAAGGGAATTTTCAGAGTTTTCCGGGTCATTTTCGGAAAACCTTAAGTCGGATCAGTCCAAAAAGATGTAGCAACTCGAGTCAGACCAGACCGAAGGTTGTGTCCGAGTTTGGTTGTTGTACGTTTTAAACTCTAAGAGGAGATTCCCGAAGAAAAAGGGTCTCAGAAGAATAATAATAAGTTTAGAACGGGTTTCAATAGTTTGGCTTGATTTTCAAGCCAACCTAATAATACCGCACACATCTGCTACAAGAAACAAACTTTGCAAATGCATTTCCACTAAAGGGTTTTAGGCCTGACCAGCCTGTTCACTGAACAGGTGAACAGAGTCAGAAAACAAACCAATGACAAGACTAGAACAGAAACCTAAAAAAAAAACTAAGCACTATGCTTGTCTCCAAGGGAACAGTGATGCATAAAGAGAACCTGCAGGGAAGATGCAAACATCATGACAGCATTTGTCATCATTCACTCTTGCCTTTGCAAAGCAAGACCCACTTTCTCTCTATCTTGCCAAAGGCACGTGTCCAAGCTTCATGTGTCACCCTGCTTTTATCAGCAGTGTTATAAAAGAACTCCATAAAAGGCCATAACTATTGTGTTTAATATTTATGTTACAGCTGTCATAGAGATGCTTTTAAAAGATCTATTTTCATTTTCATATACAACCGGCGATTGTCTTTTTTTTTTTTTTTCTTTTTTTGACGTTTCTTTACAAAATCATGCTCATGATACCCAAGGACATAACATATGGTCATCCAGGTCATGATTTGTTTATGGTACTATAACTACTAACAAATAGTGATAGCTGTGATGTCTGCAAGGGAAACGAGCTCTGACTGGATTCATCTTAAAGCCACACACACAGGCACCAAATATGGTTCAGGTATTTTGTGCAATCAATGGGACCCCAGTGGAGAGAGTGGACAGTACAAAAATGTACACTTTAGCCCACCGCTGTACAATATCTCTCTCCCTCTCTCAATGTTAAAATTGTTCTCTTTTGTTTTTTCTCCCTCTATCTAGTGAATTTTGGTCAGTCGGTAAAGTATTTCACTGCATGTTGTACTATGTATGATTATGCATGTAACAAATAAAATTTGGACTTGAATACATGTGCAATGTATGTGTGCAAGAAAAGTTCAACTGGTCTTACGAGATTTGCGATGGAGGTTTTGTTTTGGTTGAGGGCCCGGACTGCCTCAGGAAGAAGCTCCTCCTTATCAACTCTGTGTTTGCCTTCAAGGAGCTTACCTAACTGCAACATAGACCAGTCTATTATTGGGCTGGCTGAGGTTTGTCACTATCCTCCTGGCATTCCGGTCAGTAAGCTCAGTGCTGGTGGTATACTCGTCTGATAGAACCACCCTCTGGAGAGTGTCCCACAGTCTGTCCTGCTGGGTGCTGTTCCTGAACCAGGCTGTGATGCTTCCTGTCAGGATGCTCTCAACAGTGCAGGTGTAAAAGGTCCTTAGCACCTGCAAGAGCAGTTTGAAATCTTTTAGGGGTCTGAGGTAGAAAAGGTGCCGCTAGGCCTTCTTAACTGTGTGGTGGATGTAACGGAATTGTCTTGTTTGACGACAGGTCAAAAACCGACAGGTCTTGTGTGATGTGACCACCAAAGTAACAGAAACTATCCACTTTCTCCACTGGGGTCCCGTTGATCGGGAGTGGTTGGTAGTTGCTCTTATCATATCTTTTGTCTTGCTGACATTATGAAGGAGATTGTTGCCTTGGCATCATGTCTCCAAGGTCTTGATCTCGTCAAGGTAGGGTATCCCATCGTTATTGGAGATCAACCCCACCACAACTGTGTACAGTGAGTACAGCAGGGTACTCAGAACACAACTTTGGGGCGCTCCAGTGCTGAGGGTGAGGGTAGGTCACCAGGACCTCCAGCTTGGAGTTGAGTAAATGCTGAAGGAACTGCATTTTAATGTAATTCCCTTTTCATTTGTCTAGACAGCTCATGGCTGTGATGGAGGTGCACGATTGCATCCTCTGTGGAGCGGTTAGAACGGTACGCAAACTGCACTGGGTCCAGGGTGTCAGGTACTGAAGAAGTGAAGTGATGAAGTCTCTTACCAGTCTTTTAAAACACTTCATCACGAATAAGGTTAGAGCTACTGGATGGTAGTCATTAAGGCAGGCTGGCTGGGGTTTCTGTGGGACTGGAACAATGTTGTAATGTTTAAAGCATGAGAGTATTACAGATTGTTCCAGGGAGAGGTTGAAAATCTCTGTAACTACTGGAGTTAGTTGATCATTGCAGGCTCTCAGTACCTGACCTGAGATGCCGTCTGGTCCATTTTTTGAAGAGGCACAAAGGTGAGATAGTAAGAGACAGCAAAATAAAGGCATCTGTGCTGATGTTAAAATAGAATGGCCCATTATGGCTGATTGCGGTTTTTTAAGGTGCAGTCAAATATAATTCCTTTGGATATTATGGAAATTGCAGGGCAGGCTTTGGAAGCCTGCGCCATGAAAAGGGATGGAAAGCTACAGAGAAGTAGATGATTCATCTGATTGTAATTGATTACAATATTTTATGCAGCGACAGATGAAGATTCCAAAGTCTAACAGAACAAAATTTCTGCAGTGTTAAATAGATGCTATGCTATTCCTTGTTTCAGGAAGACTTTCGTATGGTACTGAGCTCTGGAATATCCATTACAACATGAAAATTATTGTAAAAATATATATAAATATAGTAGAATTCTTCTGTCAAATTATCCGAAGTAGGTGAATCAGTTTTAATGAAACCGAGGTGTATTTTTAGACCATTTGTGAGAAGCCTTGTTGATTTTGAAAAGAAAAAAAAAAAAAAAGGTGATATATTGGTGTTGCCAGATAACTTGAGTGAACATGTCTGGGGTTTATAGAAGTAATTAATGTCTTGCTCTAAAAAAAAACAAAAAAAAACAAAAGAGTTGAATAGCTGCAAAGAATTCGTTTTGTTTCATAATGAATCATAGGAGCCTTTAACAATTCCAGAGGGTGCTTATCCAAATACGGAGCGGGTTTGGGTCCCTTAAGATTCAGTGAAGTGCTTACAAGTTCTTGGGAAAGGAAGACATATTGGAATATATTTTGGATATTTCGGAATGTGGTCGCTCAACGGTTAAGGCTCTGGGTCAGTGATCAGAGGGTCAGAGTTCAAGGCTTGGAACTGTCAAGTTACTATTATTGGGGGCCTTAAACCCACTTGCTCCTGGGATGCTGCCCACACTGGCTGGCCCCAGTTTCCTTTTAGGCTGTGATATGTGAAAACTACCAAATTTTCCCCCTTGGGGATTAATAAAGTATAATAAAGTAAAATAAAAAAAAATTGTAATTTCATATCATTCCATTTAACCCTTGTGTTGTCTTAAAGGTCAAAAATGACCCGTGGCCATTTTAACATTAGAAAAAAAACATAAATGATGTATTTTCAACTTAAAATTTTATGTTTTTTCCTAAGCTTTCCCCTAAACTTTAAGTAGAAAACATAAAACATTTTTTATTTTCATATTTTCACGAAGGTTATAATCAAATAGGGTACAAGGATTGTCTTAGGGGTCATTTTGACCCACCAAATTAAATGTAACATTTTTAAATGACTAATTTTACGTGCCACAATGACACTGAAAGTCTATTTGTTACAGTTTTATAATCGTGAGTCAAGACGAGTGACAGACAAACTGGCTGCCATAAGAGAGGTCTGGGAGAAGTCGGTAGAGCATCTGCTGTACAACTTGGACAAGGTGATTGGATCTTACCGCTGCAGGAAGATTACTGTGCACTGGCCCTTGGTCATCTTCTAGCATAATTGATGTGTCCTCATACATGTGTCCCCTATGTAATTTGGAGGCAGATCGACCCTGCCTGGATGTATGACAAAGTCAATTATACCCCTCCAAATTCAAAGAAAAGACTCTATCCCACACACCTGCAACCTGTGCAGCACTTGTGAAAGCTGGCCATGGTACTGAATCTTCTTCTGTTCTATGTGAGTTCATACTCAAGCATTGTCCTATTGTCCCACTTGTGCTAATTAGGTCAGATGTGTTTTCAAAAGGTTGGTAGATATTGTAGGTATTGTGGTATTTATACAGCGGTTGTTATTATAGTTAGTGTCTGCCTGCTTGTTTCCCTGCAATAAAATGCATTCAAAATATTTTGCTGATTAAACTTTTATAAATAATGTCTGGCTAAAAAGTTTTTATACCTAGACATGCACGTTTAGAAGTAGTAAAAAAAAGAAAAGCATGTACTTTAGTAAAAAAATGAGTGCTTCCCACTGATTAAATATTAATGAAATACTGCACACTGAGATGGGAAAACATAAACATTCACAACGTTTGCGATGAATACAATAAATCTATTTATTTTAGAGGTTTAGTGACACCGGGCCACTGTTGACCCTTAGGACAAGGGGCGTATACAGAATTCTAAGCCTACACCAGGGTTAACTAAGCAAACAGGTAAGCACGTTCTATTGGACAAGTGCTCCACTGATTGATAGGTTATAGCTGGGAACAGGATATTTATTTATTTATTTATTTATTATTTAATAGTAACTGATGAACTGGATTGGCGACACGGTGGCAGACTGCTTAGCAAGAAGGTCATGGGTTTGATTCCTGCCCAGGGTGTGTCTGTGTGTAGTTTGCATGTTCTTTCCGTGCTTGCCTGGGTTTTTCCTCGGGTTCTCCGGTTTCCTCCCGCCTTCAAACATATGCGATTGTTCATAGGTGAATTTGCTACTCTAAATTGCCCATAGGAGTGAATGTGTGTGTGAATGGTTGTCTGTCCCTAAGTGTTAGCCCTGCGAATTAACTGCCAATTAATGGTGTATCCATAGTTGTAAGGTGTCCGTTGTAACATCCAAGAGCATGTGTTCACTGTAGTTTGTGTTAATGTTTGTTTCACATGCTTTTTGTGTTTATGTTCATGTCAGAAGATCACTAGTTTGCACTGATTGTCACACTGCAAACACCTGTGTTCACTTTATGTTGGGTTACCATGCCTTAGTGTTAAGTTTGCGCACCTGTGTTGAGTTAACCACTAATTATGTTTTGTATAAAGGAGGAAGCGTTGAGACAGCTCAACGCAGATCATTAGTTTGAGTACCTCAATAGAGGAAGGGTGTTTTGTGAAACCATAGACGTCAAATAAAAGAATGTCTTTCAAGCCTGCGTCTGCGCCGCGTTTGTATCCCGGTTCCAGACTCGCTATTCGAAGGGAGCCCTTCGGCGCGAGACAACCCTTACATCCATCAACGTTTGGCCACGTAATGTCTACGTCATTCTGAGATGAAAACCATTTTTTAAATTGGAAACGGAACCTGAATGCAAATCTCAATGTCAACCCACAGGAATGATACTTATTATTAGGATCTGTGTCGGAACTCTTATAAATCTTTTTTTCTATTTTTTAGTCTTTGTCCTGATATTGTGCAAAAATAAATGCCCTTAGAAACTATGGCAAGTTTGACAAAAAATATTTTCAATTATGGAGCACTAATTAATTTATAATTGATTAAAATATAATATAAAGACATGCTGCATCCATTTGCAAATCTGTTCATTTCACACAGCTGGGACAGTTTCGAGGTTTAGGGTCCACTTCTGTCAAATTGCCAATACAATTAATTTTTTTTTGTTAGTTCATCCCATTTTTTTTTTTCCAATGGTAATTGCCACTATTGGATTAGAGTTATAAATATATAAATATACGAAGTGCTGCTGAGCCCAATATTGCTTTCAACATTAATGGTAGCAGAAAGAAAGGAGGAAAGCCTTGTGCAGGCTAAGCACAAGAGCAAAAGGATTGGAGTTGAATCTCCAGAGTTACAGGCCATGGCTGTACAGAAATGAAAATAAAAGCTACCACTGTAGGAAGCATCATTCAAAGACAATGTTGGCTGCCAGAATCACTAAACGTAGGCAGTGCAGGGAAATTGGTCGCTTTATGTTGACGAGTCGAACGGCCTTGGTAGGTTAGATAAACGCCACAGCATACAAGCAATTTTTTAAAGAAAGCAAAATACACAGGGATGCTGGACTCTGATAATACACATCTCGGCAGTATCTTTGTATATATGCATATGCTCTACCTCTGGCATTTCAGTTTTTATTCATTGCATAAGATGCGTTGAGTTTTTTTTAACGTTTGTTTTGGTAGTGTAAGATTGTGCTCTGAGATATTAAATCGAAAGCCTCACATGTCATTAATAATGATTTAACAAAAGTCAGTTTTGGCTCTGGTGCAGCTCGGTCTCCAGAGACAGCTGTCCTTGAAAATGAAAACAACAAAAAAAAAACGGTCCATGATGAACATAAACGAGCTTTCAGATTGCTGGACTTGCATTATTTCTTTTATCATATAAACGAATCAGTCATTTCATTTTTATTATTAATTTTTGTACACGAACTGACTGATATTAATCACAGTTTTGTTGCATTTGAAATTAGTGCATGAATACAATTGGTATGGATATGACCAGACCAGTGCATGCATGCGCATACTTTTCTTATAAACACTAAATTTTAGCAATAATCAAATAACAAATGATGATTTTAAAGTAAAATGACAGCCTGCAAACATATGCGCATGCTTCATAGGTAGAGCCGGTCCAAAAGAGGCACATGTGCTAGAGTGCTCTTCCAGCATGGAGCAGCTGCTGCCCTGTCAGCATCCAGTGGCAGCCATGATAAATTACAGTAGCCCAGAGAAGCCCTCAGTGACAGACACACTCATGACTCACTGCTCTTTGCCTTCCTTCAATTCAGATGAAGGCCTGGGATTTAGGGGCTGGCTGCTGTAAGATAGAGGATATTATTTTTTCTCTTTCTTATTTCTTCTTGTAAAGTAAGATGCAAGATTTTGGTGCCAGCGAGAAAGAAAGAGAATAATCACAGAAAGACAACACTTTAATCTTTCATATTATAGTATAAATCATTTAGGTCACAAAGAAGGTTATGGGTTCGATTCCCACCCATGGTGTTTCTGAGTGGAGTTTGCATGTTCTCCCCGTGCTTGGGCAGGTTTTCCCTGGGTTCTCCGGTTTCCTCCCACCTCCAAATCCATATGATTGGGGAAAGGTGAATCGGCTACTCTAAATTGTCCATAGGAGTGAATGTGAGTGTGAACGGTTGTCTGTCTCTAAGCATTAGCCCTTCGATTAATGGCCGATTGTACAGGGTGTACCTGGCATTACGTTAAGTTAGCTGGGATAGACTCCAGCACCCCCACGACCTTGAACAGGATAAACGCAAGATAATGAATGAATGAATTTAGGCCACATTGCCATATTTGAACCATTCAGTTTGTTATATTCATTGGCGCATGAAAGCTGGTTTGGAAGCAAGCTTGTCTTGTCACGTTCCAGCTTGTTAGAACATAGACTCAAAGGTCTTGGGCCGCTCCGTCGCAGAGAAAGTTAAAGGCAGTTTGGCAGTTCTGGGTTTAAACTCCTGACCTGTTGATCAGTAAAGTAGAACTTTAACCATTGAGCCACTTTTGTTCAAAGGATCATGTTTTTTCCTCTTACTACCAGGAAAAGGGTTATAATAGTTATTGATGATTATGAAACCAATCTTTTTTAAGATGGGTCAGTATAATTAGCTCAGCATTGTGAGAACAGCTCCTCGTTTGTATCAGGACGTTATCAAATTATTGCTGTACCTACAGCGTTGACAAAACATATGGAATTAAACAATCAAACATTGTTTTAGAACAAATCTATGGTTATATACCTACCCCAACTTTCCCACCACTTAAGGGTTAAGTACCTTGCTCCGGGGCCCACCAGCAGTGTGATTTTAACTCAAGAGATTCCAATCCGTTGTCCAATGTCCCATTGAGCTACAAGTCCACCATTAGCGAATTTATCTTTAAAGAATATGAGTTTCAACCAAAAATATTTTAGTTACATTTACAGCATTTGACAGACGCTCATATCCAGACTTACAACCAAGCAGTTGAGAGTTAAGGGCCTTGCTTAAGGGCCCAGCAGTGGGTAGCTTACCAGTGCTGGTAATCAAACGATGGTCTTCAGATCCGCAGGCCAACACCTTAACCACTGTGTTACCACTTCTAATACCACCACATCTTGTTGTTGCTTTTCTGTCCTTTTATTCTCAAATTCGTATTATGAAAAACGCCATTTAGTACAAAAAGTCATTTTTAAACTCTGAGCTTTATTGAGCCTCATTTTGATGATTTTACTTTAAGGCACATTAAAATGTGGGAAATGGGAAGTGGTAGCTCAGTAGGTAAGGTGTTGGGCTCCTGATTGGAAGATTGTGGGCTCAATTCCCCAAACCACCAAGCTTCCACATCTAGGCGACTGAGCAATGCCTTTAACCCTAAGTATAAGTAAGTCGCCCTGGATAAGGGCTCCTGCCAAATGTTAGAAAAATGAATGTAAAATGTAGGTCATTATTATAGGTAAACATGTAAATAGAACATGGCTTTGGCTGAATGATTATTGTGATGATGACACGTGAAATCTTGGCCCAAAAATGCAGTCTTTCTATCATCGCAAAACTGTTACACCAGGACGGACTGTTTTATTCACTTGGAATTGTGAATGTATTACTTATAGGTGCATAAAACAACTTAAGTTTTAATGAAATAATGCTTTCAGGTAAAAGGTTACACATGGCCCCTCCAACATGAAATTGTACATTCTAATATCGCTTGTCCTGAGAAGGTAGATATTAATGATTAAACAAATTTAAAATGAAAGTTCTGCTTCTTGTGATAGAATTTTGCCAGAGCTGGAGCCTCAACTGACCATACTAAGTCATTAACAATAATGTTTGTGCTTGTGAATTTAATATCACAAAAGCACAGTTCAGAGCCAGCAAGAGAAACATAATAGGTTGCAGTTTATAGGCTGAAAATGGATGAAAATGGATACAGAATGCAGAGCAGGCCATTTAAAATTAATTTTATAATCCAACAAATCTAAAAAGAAGGATTGAAAAAAATGTGATCGGGGGAATTTCCAACGCTTTAATACATTCACCAAGGAATATTTTGGCAGTGTTACTTAATATTATGTTGGTCAAATGCTACTCAAAAATGCATCAAATTGACCCTGCTGTGGACATCCCTACTAGTAAGAGGAAGGATGTAAAGTTAAATCCCAACCCATCCAAACTGCAAAGAAACATAAGCTACAGTTATTAAAAATAATTAAGAAGTAATATGTAGGGGATGTTGGTGTCTCAATTGGGATAGGGCTCTGGGTCAGTGATCAGTGGGTCGGGGTTCAAGTCTCGGGACTAGCAAGTTACCCTCATTGGGATCTTGAGCATGGACCTTAACCCCACTTGCTCCAGGGCCACTGCACATGCTGGCTGACCCTGCGCTACAACCCCAGCTTTTTAATAAGCTGTGATATGTAAAAACTAACCAATATCTCCCTGGGGATTAATTAAGTGTTATTTAAATAATAATAATAATAATAATAATAATAATAATAATAATAATAATAATAATAATAATAATAATAATAATAATGAAAGGAGCCATAAAAGGCTTCTCTGTTGAACTTTACAACAGAATGGAATTGTAATGCAATGACAGTA
>JAOUQX010000030.1:23180135-23191534 GCA_028566295.1 Liobagrus marginatus
GATAGATAGATAGATAGATAGATAGATATATAGATAGATTGATTGATTGATTGATTGATTGATTGATTGATTGATTGATTTTCCTTTTTTTTGTATTCATCCAAAAAGTGGTATAGGGAGCATTTGCTTTTTGTAATGTTATACGGAAAAGTTTGGGAACAATTTTTTTACAAGAACGTTTTTGTATACTGTAAAAGTACAATTTTACTCCTTCACTCCAACACTGGGGTCAAAAGGCCCAAAAGGCCCAAACACTGTTCCAGCCTGACAATGCCCCTGTGCACAAAACCGCTGGGATCAGTAAAGACATGACATGTTATGGTCGAGTGTCCTGCACAGAGCCCTAACCTCAACCCCACTTATCATCTTTAAGATGAATTGAAATCCTGATGCCACCCCAAACTAATTCATATTAATATAGGTAAATGTTACATGTATATGTATCACATGCTGCTTGACAAAAGAACTAAGGGATAAAGTTATGCCTAACACAAACCAGAAATGTGACATATCTTTCTTTTGTATTTATTTAATATGTAATACAAATCATCACAAAACCAAAAGACATTAATAAATGAAAACTACAACAGATTAATATTATTTTATCCTATGAAAGACTTAAGATAAACTTCTAAAATAAAGTTAGTATATTGCCAAAAGGTTGCTGCATGAATGATTAGCACATTTATCGTTGCAAATGTGGTTTAATTAAACAATATGACTTCCACCTTCATTTATCATCCGGCAGCTGATAAAATAGCACTTGGTCCAACACGTCGTATTATCTTAATAGTTTTATTTACACATATAATAAATATTATTATTCATTCTTTACTCATAACTTAAGGGTTAAATGTGCTCTAAAATTAATGACTATCCATGAAATGCTAAATCAAGATAATAAAACTGTAGGGTGTTCATGGGATGTAGGCGGTTTTATTGTGCAAATATAAAATACCGCCAATGTTTATGGATAATTTAATCTTCTTACTTTTTTTGTCGCATACAAATTAAATACTTGTAATAGAACAGAAGTGAAATGTGTTTCCTTTGTTACTTGCCCAAAAGTGCAACAAGCCACAGAAGCAACACCAAACCTATAATAAACATAACAAATATAATACAATATTATAAACATATAATACAGGGGCATCACTGTGGCAGAGTGGTGAGCACTCCCGCCTCACAGCAAGAAGGTTATGGTTCGATTCCAGCCTAGGGTCTTTCTGTGTGTAGTTTGCATCTTCTCCCCATGCTTGCGTGGGTTTTCCCCAGATACTCTGGTTTCCTCCTGTCTCCAAACACATGCCATGGGGCATAGGTGAATTAGCTACTCTAAATTGTCCATAGGAGTGAATGTGTGTGTGAATGGTTGTCTGTCTCTAAGTGTTAGTCCTGTGATTAACTGCTGATTGTCTAGGGTGTACCCTGCCTCACACCCTAAGTTAGCTGGGATAAACTCCAGCGCCCCCACGACCCTGTAAAGGATAAGCAGTGTCTACTGAATGAATTATAACCATATATTCAGTATCATAGAGGAATGAAGAAATGGAAAAGGGATAAAATACAGTGTCTTAAACTCCCCCCAAGCATGTGTTTAAAATACGAAACAAGATCTCATCTACTACACTTGAATTATGCAAATTATAAATTTTATCCATAAAAGCAATACGTTCTTAGATTCTGATGATGCCTCGTCTAATTTCCGTTTATACGAATAAAGTCCTATGAAGTGTAATACATAAAGACAAACCGTACACTCATTACTTTACATCGTAGCAACATGTCATTTCTTCAGTGTTGTCACAATGAAAAGATATAATAAAATATTTACAAAAATGTGAGGGGTGTACTTACTTTTGTGAGACACTGTAAATGGTGCAGGACATGGTGACACATATCTAAATGAAATTACAATGAATTACCTGTAATTTGAATTTTGGGCTGTAGTATTACAGAATATGGAAAATTTTGAAATAGGTAAAGAATCAATTGTAGTGAAGCTACTATATAAGTACACTTGACAAGTACACTTGACATTTAAATATAAATCACTAAAGCCAGCTGTCATATATAATTTAGTGGAATGCGTGTAGGGTAGAAGTGACAATAGCCTTGTCTCCTGTGCATGAAACTGTAGTGGAGGCAATTACTTCACAAGTAGACACATCTCGGAGTACATTGACGTATACATACTGTAAGTCCTCACATGATGTACCATGTGATTAATGATTGCCCCCTCTTCCAGTCTAAATGCTCTAAGGTAATAATCTGCACTCTGCCTGGGCCTATGCAAATGAGTTGAAAATGTGTGTGTGCTTTCTGTTCCACTCCACTAGTGAGTTCCAGCGTAATTGTAACTCTGGTATTTGTATAACTGAAATTAGCAAAGTGAGCATTTTGTGTACACAGTGCTAAACAGGCTATAGTCTAGCAAACAACTGTGTTTTTCTGTTGTTGTTGCACTTTTTAATGCTGTGGGTGGATCTGTTTTCATTACACTAGCGGTGTAACATTATAGAGCATTATACTTATATTACACTGTTGGCTCAATAATCTGAGTTGGGCAACAGTTGTTGTTTTTTTTTTTCTTTTTTTGGGAAAGTAACAAATTAAAACACTAACATCTTGGATAGTACAATGGCAACGCTAATTGTGCTGCCTGATCACCCATCATTATTTTAATGAGAGTGTAATAAGCACTGGGGTGGATAGATTTGGATCAGATTACATGCACTTAAATGACCTATGTTCATTTAACCCTGATGTTGTGTTCCGGTCAAATCTGACCGATTTCCAAGTTTCCTTTCTAAACATTGCTGTAAATTTAACCCTTTGTTAGGAGGCTCCATGACTTTGTTCATACATGGCATTTGAACACGTAAAATATATTTGATATTTGTATAAAATTGTGTGTGTTTTAAGGAGCACACTCCATGAGCGGTTAATTCAGCAAAAAAATGACCGGTCATTGGAAATAAATGGGTAAGACTACAACGCGTGTATAAAAAACAAAAGTTGTTATTTTGTGCCACAGTTTAGAAAATGTAACTGGTTTCAATAAAAGTGACATTGGTAAACATTTCATTAAAATACTTTGTGCTAAATAGTACAATAGGTTTCATCTTCACACCTCCACACCAACCATAAAAGTCTTCATGGAGAGCCTCAGGGGCTTTGTTCATAGGGGCATTGTCAATATGGGTGTCTTAGTTCCAGTGAAGAAATAATGTAACGTTACAAGACTCTCTAGAAAATTGTGTGTTCCCAAACTTGTGGCGACAAGTTAAGTGTCCACCAACCTTTGGCTTTATATTGTATCTTCATTGTTTCCAGGAATATTGAAGGATGTATTATAGCCATCCTAATTAAAATAAACATAAAGTTACTAGTATAGTTAGCTATGGTCTTTTTGCCTAACTGGTGAAAATTTTGGACTACTGATTTGAGGGTAGTGAGTTCAAACCCCACATCTGCCTAGACTAATTTTAAACATCATTTTACAATCAGTTTGAAGAGCTGATAAAAGTTAGCGGGTTAAAAAGATCATCATACATCAGTTGTTTGTTTGTATAGTACTGCCGTTTAGGAGCTTTTATTTCCGTTTGCCCTGCTTGTTTTCCAACTTTCACGGCTCGACCCAATGCTGATTACCTGGATCAGGTGTGTTGAGGCAATCAAAAGCTGGGAGATACCCTCTTAGATGAAAACCACGCAAATTGGTTTCTCCCAGACTGAATTGACTAAACACACCTGATCCAGGTCATCAGCATTAGGTTGGGAACCTGGGATGCCCACCACTGCTTATTTCTCTAATGTTCTTCTATAAATGTGATGCATAATAAAACATGGTGCTAGTTTAATCTGGATTGTCTTTATTATACATTGGACAGAAATTCATGCCTTCAGCTACTAAAGGCAGATTATTTCCAGGAGCTGTGTTCATTCTGCATAAAATAAAATCTCCACCCACTCCCTCTTTGTGAAAAAATCCAAATATGACAGCCATGAAAATGTCACTTTGGCATTTGGTTTATGTCTTAAATCGAATCGTTTCTGTGGTGATACCGTACCTTAAAAAATACAACAATGAAAAAAAATTTGGTGGCTCAAAGAAAAGCTGCACATACTGTAGAAACTAGACATTGGACTGTATAATTTGATTTGGCATGTCTTTATGAGATCTGGCCAACTGAGTCATGTACATTCATATAATGTAATCTGTGATAATTGAAGGTCTGTGCATTTCAACGGGGCTAATTTGATTAACTAAATACTCTACTGCCGTCCTCATCAATCATGCACTTCATTTTGATTTGGAGTATGACAGCTCTTATTTTCTTTTCATCCAAGCTTTTCCAAAGCGGAGGGATTTTTTTTATTCCTATGTTTGCTTGGATCTGACTCACAGTTTTGAAACCATCAGATCAGGCTGTTGTACTTTATTTCTGGCACTGTACTGTTGGGGGGTAAAGTAAGTGAATATAAAAGCTGCGTAAATTCGATCTAAAAGCTTCGAGAAGCTGACATTTCACACCAACCCTGTGAGTCAGGATGACAGGAACCTAAATATAGGAGTGTGGGTTACATAGGTCCTCCATTTAGATGATATGCATGGTTCTCACACCGCTCTGACTAGCATAGAGGCGAAAAGGAAAAAAAAAAAAAAACGGCACCCAGCTGAAGCTATAGAACGACAAGAGTTGCTGATGTTGAGAATTCAGAAAGACTATGGATCATCCCTGATCATCATCATACTTCCAAATGAAAATCTGAAAAAAAGGAATGATAATTGCATGTGATTTCGGAGAAAATAGTAATTGTGTGTTGAGCAGCTGTGTGTCTTTCCACAATTCTCTTCAGTCCTAATTGCTGTTTGTTTTCCCAGCAGACACAGACGCCTGCACCCGCAAACTGCCCGCCATTGTTCACCTCATTCAGGGTGACAGCAGCAGGTTAAATCCAAACACTTCAACAGCGCAAGCTTTGTTTCAGACTAAATTGGACGTTTGTGAGAAGTTGTCATGGAGATAAGTAACGGGTAATAAAACCCTTGCATCTGTGTGTTTCGTAACACTAAAATTTTGTTATGGCAAAACATTATGAAAATAATAGCGTGATGCTGTGCTAGCTGCAGTTCTGAATTTTGTTCAATTTCAGTTCTGTATTTATATCTGTGAAGTGAGGATTTGCACACGACAGACATAATTCCATGCACAATATTTGACAACCTAACCCTTATCCTAAGTTTTTTTTATTTTATTTTTGTTTTACAAACCCAAAATTCAAATAATGCACCAATAACTCTCTTTGTTTTAAGATAATTTAAAAAAAAAATTATTCGAATTATTGCATTCACTGTAATAACCTACTCAGGGACTTGCACATCACATGAATAAGTCAATTCAGAACAGAAGTGGTTACATATTTTGTTATATCACTTATTCACTAATGAAACATTTACCTTCACATGTTTCATTTATTAATGAACAATATGCCAAGCATTTTAATGGTTTATAGTCTTTATAAACCATTTCAATAAAGGTTTACAATGCCACAATGCCCTAAATTTGCACCTATCATGGGTGCCTCTTGCTTCAGGGATTTCCCTTTGGGTCTTCCAGTGCTGTGAGCTGATTGGCATCTCTAAATTGTCTGTAGTGTGTGAAAGGGTGTACAAGTATGTGTGCAATTGTACCTTGCGATTGGTTGGCATAACATCCAGGGTACCACGTCTTTGTGCCCAGCATCCTTGGGATAGGCTCCAGGCTCTTTACGAGTCCTTATAGGGTAAGCAGGCCAAAACATGGATGGATGGACCTTTCCTGTTATTACAGTACGTATAGATGTTATAGCTGTGATAAATGGCCATTACCTCATTCACCAACCTACGCTTCATCCCCATCAGTCTCTTTAAAAAAAATAAAAAATAAAATTTCATTTTACAGATAAACCACAAAGCATACACTCCTTTGTTCTGAAGGTTTTCCTCTTTATACTTATCTGCAATGCTTTTACAGCCTAGACTTCCTCCATAAATGTTAAATAAGCATCGCCTGCAAAATGTCACCACATTAAACCATGGTTATGGTTTCATTGTTAAAACCATAAAATGATATATTGGTTTATATCACATCTATATTATGTAGACCATCATCATTTGACAATTAACCTCCTAAGAATCGAGCTTTGGTTTGGCCTGCATTTTATGTCCCCATATGTATGGGTGATGGTGGCTCAGTGGGTAAGGCTCTGGGTCAGTGATCAGAGGATCGGGGGTTTGAGCCCCACTCCAGACATGCTGCCGTCATTGGGTCCTTGAGCAAGACCCTTAACCTCACTTGCTCCAGGGGTGCCGTTTGTTCTGGCTAACCCTGCGCTCTGACCCCAGCGTTCAAATTTGTATGCTGGGATATGTGGATTCAAAGAATTTCACCGTAGGATGTGCATGTGACCAATAAACTCAACTTTACTTTACTATGTGGATGCCAGGTTGTAGGAGCTTAAAGAAGGATATTTTTTTCTTTTTTCTTTTTTTATTAATAAGCCTTAACCCACCTACTATATCAAGGCCCACACTCTGACACACCCTCCTAAGCTTGGGAAGAGCAGTAATGTACTGTACTGTATATGTGATCAATAAAGACTTTCACATTTTATTTTTATTACAAGCCTTTAGACAGCAGGTTCATCTGTGAAATCTTTTAATAACAAGACGATTGTTTATTATCAGACTATGAATTTGCATTTGTGAATATAAACTCCATGATACCGTGTGAGGGTTTAAGCTAATTCCTTGCCTTTCCCCCTTCATTTGTGACCCATTGACCACAGAAAGAGATGCATCCCAAATGGACTTTAGATGGTGTTTGATTTAGCACATTAGCGGTAAATGTAATTATGCACACATTTCGGTGGCCATCTGTTTCAGGTCAGTGGACAGGAATTAAGAAAAACATTTGATGGCTTCCTTTTTTTTGATCCTTCTTCTGTTACTAAATTGCGATCTAATGACATGGAGCGAAAGGAGCAGTCTGATTTGTGTTGCCAGAATAACGGCATAACCCCCTGCATTAAAAAAACTGTAGAAAACACAATGAAACTAGCATTTGATATTTCGCTATATATCTATTGATCTTTATCTTACTCCATGTAAAAGATTTATGAAAAAAAAAAATACAATCCATACATATGCACAAACAGTAATAAGTTTGCGTCATTTGTTTTTCCAGAAATTACAGGCAGAAAAGGGAAAAAGAAAATGGGCCTCTGTTTAAGTACTTATCTGGGCTATGGGTGAAGGATGTCAATAATAGAACAGAATAATTTTAACTATATACTATATAACATTAATAATAACTGGACCCCCGTTATAAACGGCCCTAGCGGACGGTAAAAGTACACATTTATACTAGTTTGCCCCTGAAATGTGCACTATTAATCCTACCTGCACCAAGCATGGTAAACATATCCTAATCAACCAAGGGAAGGTCATAGACCATAGTTCATCTGGAAATTTTATTGGAATCACATCTGGAATGCACCCCAGAATGATCCGGTTACTAAATAAAGTAACATTCGGAATGGAAATAAAAAAAAGATATATATTTTACAAATGTTTTTCCAACAGGGTCCATTTGTATAATACGATGTCATGTGAGAATATATGTTTTGCAACACCGGTTACTTCAGCTAGTTTAAAATAAATTCATGCTTCCTGAAAACCAAAGACCCCACCATATTAAGTCTTGTACATCTGCAATCCTTGATTTGTCCATGCGAACTCACGCATTCTGTCTATTTAATCTTAACTGTTTGCATTCAAAATAAAATAACATGGCCATGTATCAAGATGTTTTTTTTTTTATTTTTAAATAAACGCGAAGAAACATAAATGTGAAATCTAGTGACAGGGACAGAAAATATAGTTGATGCTGTCAGACAGCTTAAAATAAAACGAAAATTCAACTAAACTTCTTTGAAAATGGCATTATGCTGTAATACAGGAATGAGAGACTCTTATCTGATTAGCTATCTGAGCTTCCAATAATGAATTCCCTCAAACCCAGTCCCTTTTTCAACTCTTCTTGATCTCAAGTATTTTTTTATTAATTTACGCTGAGTCATACCTTCAGCTCAGTGGATTACGAAGACCACACCGATCACAGAAAGCAGACTAATCTGTAAAGAATACGTTTCCAGCGTCTTTAATGAGCACCCTCAATCTCTTTCCACTGACATTTTCTGTTCGTTTGAATTTTTTCACTTGCACATCCATTTGATTATTTTAGTACCATGCTAACTGTAATAACTGTCCGTTTGTCTTTTTTAGAGTTTGAATTTCTACAAAACTCATCATAGCATTGACAGTACTAGCTTAGCTTATACGCGCCGTGCAGGTAACAACAGTGCGGCGGAGTTAAGAGACGCAAATGCTAACCCCTTATCATGGCGAAACGAACGGACATCCACTCACCAAGCCAAAGTAAAAAAGAAATGCGGTTCTTTTAAGATGGAATGGCTGTCGGAGTATATTCAAATTGAAGAACAATCGGCGAAATTGGGTGAGATGTTTTTCTTTTTCCAGTGAGAAAGGTCTACTCTGCAAAAAATGCAGCGAAGCCAAAGTAGCAAGTGAGTTTTCGGAGGGAAAAATGTGGACTGAATGTAACTTGCTATGATCCAAAGTTTTGAACAAGTATGATACTGGTGTGTGGCCACAGCGTGCACATCTGATGCTGCTCACAGTGGTCCTCAGTGTGCTCAGGAAGCTTGTGTGTATGCCCAGACACATGAAAAATTAGAGGGAACATTGCTTGGGCTGCAATAAAGCACGTGTCACTTTTCACCTCAGAAAATAAGGGTCAAGCATAACATCCATATTACTACAAGGTGAAGAACAGAAAGCAATACCACTGCACTGAGGTGTGTGCTTAATTCAGTCACTATAGATTATTAAATCACTTCTCTTTAAAGTTCTGGCAGTCCAACGCAGACAAGCACTGAATCATCAGAAATTTAATTATAAATAACGGGACACAACAATTAGATTAATGAGAGTGGGTAGCACGCCTGCCTCATAGCAAGATGTTCATGGGTTCGATTTCCACCCAGGGTGTTTCTGTGTGGAATGGAGTTTGCATGTTCTCCTCGTGCTTGCGTGGGTTTTCCCTGGGTACTCCGGTTTCCTCCCACCTCCAAACACAGGCGATTGGGCATTGGTGAAACGGCTACTCTAAATTGTCCATAGGAGTGAATGTGTGTGTGTGAATGGTTGTCTGTCTCTAAGTGTTAGTCCTGTGATTAACAGCCGATTGTCTCGGGTGTACCCCTCCTCACGCTTTAAGTTAGCTAGGATAGACTCCAGCGCCCCCGTGATCCTGAACAGAGTAGGCGCTAGATAATGAATGAAGAAATTAAAGACAGGGATGATATAAGAAGCTTCCAGAATCCTGCCAAATCATAAGGAATAAACAGCAGTATATCATAAGCATATTATGGTATTAGCCCAGCGTCAGATGGATAATGTGTGCTGTTGCATCTGTTGGCTTTTCCTATTTCTGCTCTAAAAACCCAGCTCTATTAAATCACTGATTGAACTGTTAAATAAAGTGTGTACTTCTCTTTCTAAAGACTTCACTCAGGACGCTCAGGGTAAATGACCTTTTCCAGTCCAGTGACTGAGAACATCAAACTCATTGCTGCCAATCCTGTCCATCTGATTTTCCACCTGCTTTTTTTTTGTTTTTTAATGTCGCAGTCATCTTTGAAGTATGTCACATATACTATTGTTGTGATCAAACTTAATATTTATTATCAACAGCTTGACGTGGAAGCTATTAGATTTCAATGGGTTTCAATGGTGACTGAAAAAATGTTATCTCAGTGGTTAAGGTGTTGGACTGCTTAGCAGGAAATTGTTGGCTTTTTTCCCAGCACCATCAATTTATGACTACTGGGCCCCTGAGGAGGGACCTTCACTCTCAACTTCTCAGATGGATGAATAAGCTATATAGTACGTAAGTCGCTCTGTATAAGATGTAAATGTAAATGTAATAAAAAGGCAGTTGTGGAGCAACCCCATATAACACATAAACAACTGGACATTTGTGTGAATTATTAGTGTGTATGTGTTCCAAGTCTTTAACTCACTATTGCATTGACTGCGTTTCTGCTTAGTACAAAAAAAAGCACTTGATGAACAGAAGTTTGCTTTCTTTCAAAGAAAAAGAAAAAGAATTATATAAAACTTGCATATAGATTTTAAAATATGACAAATATTATATAGATAAAGATAACAAAAAATCTATCTTTTTGTGAAACTCATAGTTTCATGGGACATTCTCTGTATCTGGACAATTAAGATTGTCTTACATTTATAAATGTAAAATTTACACTTTTAAGGTATGAATTTCAGTGATGTTGCTTTGTTACAACGTTGAAAAAATGATACAAAGAATTTCAATCAAATTGACTTGAATTCAGATGCATTCTGGGGACGAATTATAGAATGGTACCATTTCAACCACTTCTTTATTTGGCTCCTAAATTTGCATTTCTTTAACTCCTACATTTACGAGTTAACTTCATCGGTTGACCGGCTGTTAAGGCTTCGTCTACAGATCAGCAAAGGTCATCATTTCAAATGCCAGCATCTTAACCCCCAAACTGACACATTAACTGCCAGCCTCTTAACCCCCAAACTGACACATTAACAGCAATATTAGTATGGTGAGACGGTCCTGTCTGCTGAGGTGCCACAGATGTCTGTGGAATTTGAAAGTAAATCTACTGAGAAGCATCTGACTTTGAGATTTGAGATTTAAGAGTAACTGAAGTCGGCTATGGATTAGACTGTCTATGTAGGTCAATGTTTCAAAAGACTAGATCAATCTAATGTGAGAAGAAATAAAATAAAAAAAGTAAAACTGCTTTAGAAATTAACGAAATACGAACTATATTGACTTACGAAAAGTGTTGCTGCTCTATAGTAGTACTTCATTGAAAAGAATGAATTAAAATGGATTTTGAAAAATTGTCTGCTGAAAAAATACTTAAGTTAATAGTTATCTTGTATTCTAGTAGCACAGCCAAATGAAAAGAAATGTTTATTATAAAACTATTTAATCTGTATATAACAAAGAGAGGATATATTATAATGGATACATGTATAATATAAAACGGAAAAAAGAAACACATACACTGTTGGTGCAACATTTTCTATCTATGTTCATGGGTCTCCAGCACAACCCCAGTTCCGGTAACATCAGCGAATTTACAGACGCAGTCACAGGATTTATCGGGAAATTAACTGATGATTTAATTCAAAAATCCACCATCAAAATATTTCCAAATCAAAAACCATGGGTGGATGATACTGTCAACACTGCGCTTAAGTC
>JAOUQX010000030.1:23200403-23223995 GCA_028566295.1 Liobagrus marginatus
CAACCATTCACACACACATTCACTCCTATGGACAATTTAGAGTAGCCAATTCAACTATGCCCAATCACATGTGTTTGAAGGCAGAAGGAAACCGGAGTACCCAGGGAAAACCCATACAAGCATGGAGGGCGCATGCAGAACTCGACACAGAAACACCCTGGTCGGGAATTGAACCCATGGCCTTCTTGCTGTGAGGCAGGAGTGCTAACCACGCTGTCACTGTGCCGCCCTGTTATCTAATATTCACAGCAAATTTGCCTAACTTTCTTTCATTGTCTATGGTTGCATGTCGTTCTGTCGTTCAAACTTTACATTTCCATGGTCTTAAACAAGACGCTGAACAAAACAAACTGATTGGTTAGTCATATGTCATTGGTCAGTCATATGTCCTATTTGCCAAGAAAACCGGCTACGAAGTCCAGGACATCTGCTGGTAGTCTAAAAGTCTCTCTATGAAAGACTTTAATCTAACTCTTGCTTCTCTAGCACTCAGTTCAAATTCTATATGGTACTGCATGATATAATGCTTGACTTATATTTTCTATAAAAGTGATTTGCATAACAGGCTGTACTAAATAATTAAATAAATAAATGTAAAGGAGAAGTGGGTAGATTTCCTCCAAGTGCTAGCTGTCTCATCACGAGGCACAGCTGGCTAGTGGGAGAAATAAAAATAATCATAATAAATATGTATATTGCAACAATGCCCTGATACCAAAAGCAAATATTATGTATAGAAACCTGTATAATGCTAATTTCCTCATACCTGTTAAAATGCTCCTGTAGCAACATCTGGTACCAACAAACCCTAGTGTGCATTGGCATGGTAATGAAGAGATGCCATGACATACTGCAATCCTAAGGTTTCCCATGATTAATTATGCCAATCAAGGCAAAGCAGACTGCAAACTGTGCTATGTGAAAATATCAACTGGAGATACTACGGCATCTTGATACAATACAAGCAACCCAAGCTAACATCGTGTAGTAATAATCAATAATAAATAAATAAGAGTCCCTGTGAGCACTTCAGATCAGTGAGCATTTTCATTTTGCATTTGGTTTCAACATACAATAGCAAAAATTCATAGCATAGCATGCTCGTTTTTATGACCCCAAACGTTATTAAAGTTCCTGTATAAATGGAATGACATTTCCAACATAAAGGTCAGCATAAATACTCGGTTACTCGCAACACAACACTGCGAGCAACATAAATGCAAATAAGGAAAGCAGGTTATTTACTGAGTCTAGTAAACAACTACATTTACAGCGTTTAACAGACACTTTTAGGTTATTTACTAATTTAGGTATACTACATAGGCAGGCAATCTAATACTTTCTCTATCACCTCCATATGTGTTTTTTTGAACATCCTATTCCAGTTGTATCCTTACTCCTATAAGAACTGCCACACGTCTGGAAACCGTCCACTAGATAAGGGGTGTCCAAACTCAGTCCTGGAAGGCCACCATCCTGCAGAGTTTCGCTCCAACACATCTGCCTAGAAGTGTCTACCCTATAGTAAAGCATTGATTAGTTCGTTCAAGTGTGTTTAATTATGGTTGGAGCTAAACTCTGCAGTACAGTAGCCCAACAGGAGCAGGATTGGACATACCTGAACAAGATTTCTAAAGGCTGTAAAAAATCATCTCATTCAGCCACAATAGTATTAGTTAGATCAGACAATAGAATTCGTGAGATCAGACACGATAGTATTAGTGAGATCAGACACGATAGTATTCGTGAGATCAGACACGATAGTATTAGTGAGATCAGAAACAATGGTATTAGTGAGATCAGACACGGTACTATTAGTGAGATCAGACACAATACTATAAGTGAGATCAGACACGATAGTATTAGTGAGAGCAGATACGATAGTATTAGTGAGATCAGACACGATACTATTAGTGAGATTGGACACGATAGTATTAGTGAGATTAGACACAACAGTATTAGTGAGATCAGACACGATAGTATTAGTTAAATCAGACAATAGTATTAGTAAGATCAGACACGATACTATTAGTGAGATCAGACACGATAGTATTAGTGAGATCAGACACAATATTATTAGTGAGATCAGACACAATAGTATTAGTGAGATCAGACACGATATTAATAGTGAGATCAGACACAATACTATAAGTGAGATCAGACACGATAGTATTAGTGAGAGCAGATATGATAGTATTAGTGAGATCAGACACGATATTAATAGTGAGATCAGACACAATAGTATTAGTGAGATCAGACACAGTACTATTAGTGAGATCAGACATGATAGTATTAGTGAGATCAGAAACGATACTATTAGTGAGATTGGACACGATAGTATTAGTGAGATCAGACACAACAATATTAGTGAGATCAGACACGATAGTATTAGTGAGATCAGACACGATACTATTAGTGAGATCAGACACGATAGTATTAGTGAGATCAGACACGATAGTATTAGTGAGAGCAGATACGATAGTATTAGTGAGATCAGACAAGATATTAATAGTGAGATCAGACACAATAGTATTAGTGAGATCAGACACGATACTATTAGTGAGATCAGACACAGTAGTATTAGTGAGATCAGACACAATAGTATTAGTGAGATCAGACACGATACTATTAGTGAGATCAGACACAGTAGTATTAGTGAGATCAGACACAATAGTATTAGTGAGATCAGACACAATAGTATTAGTGAGATCAGACACTAATGTTTAGGTGAGGAGGTTCTGGGCTGCAGTCGGCGTTCCAGTTCATCCTAAAGGTGTTCAGTAGAGTTAAGTCAGAGTCAGGGCTTTATGCAGAACACTAAAGTTCATCCACACTAACCGCAATGCATTATGTCCTCATGGGGCTTTGTATGCAGGGGCATTGTAATGCTGGAACAGTGTTAGTGTTAGTGTTTGAGAAAAATTTGTAGTAATTAGTAGTTTTTATGTCCAATAAATATATTTACATTCATTATACTTAGCCTAAACATAATATAATGCAATCCAAGTGATCACCAGTGCTAGCCCTCACCTAAAGCTACAGTTTGTCCATAAAATGCAGAGAACAGTCAGTCCATGATGGTCTAAACGCAGGAACTTTCACTCTTGTGGCCTCCATTAGATTCCATTAGGATTCCACCTCTGTCCTCTGGGACGACAGTAAACCTGATTGATTCGAGGGTGATGGATCATGCTGACTGTTGCTGCTTCAGCACTTACAGTCTTACAACCCATACAGTTTGTAACTACAGTTAAAGAAAAGTTCTATTTCCAATTATGCCCTGTTTTTACAACACAAACCCAACTTTCAATCCGAGCGCAAACTTTTACTCCGAACTAATGTGAAGAGAAAAGAAGTGACTCATGGGAGGATTTCTCCAGCATCAGGAAGTGAATGTCCAGAACCTGAGGGGACACTGAGGGCAGAAATATTATGCAGCAGTGGTATTTCACTGTAATTTATTCCAAGGCTTTATAGATCTACAATATTTAGGAAATATTGCTTTGCCTCTGACCTAGCATATCAATCCATCTGTGCATGGAATTAAGCCCTGAATTGCTTTCTCTCTTTGTGTGTGGGTGTGTAGTAAAAATACAAATAAACCTACCCAGTCGGGAATAGGATGAATATAATTTTCGCTCGAGTTCCCATAATGTTGCTGGAATGAAACCATGCAGATATTCCCATCCTCTCTCTTTTTTGACTTTCTGATCATCACGAGCAACTCGATATGCTAAAAACATCTGTAATGGAAACAAATTCTCCGCTGCGTGTGGATTGCACCATAGGAAATATCTTCCCACAAGCCGGGAGTGCGAAAAAAAGATTTTTGTCTGATGTGGAGATTTGCTCTTAACTAAGATACCAGTTTAATTACAGACGTTTCTCCCCTCTGTTTGATTCCTCCCCCGTCAAGCTTCGAAAGCTAGCAGGTGCTTCCTGTTCCTTCACATCTAGCCGAATCCACTTTTAAACTGTGGTCATTAGTGGTCAGCTCTGCCTCTGATGTACTGTCCCAGCCGTTAGGTGGAAACATGAGAGAGATTTTAGAGCACTGATTTATAGAGATCTGTATGAATTAACTTGGAATACAAATCTATTAGGCTGAAGCTATCACACTAGTGTCATAATGCTGGACTTTACACCATTGGTGGCTGATCTATATGAAGGAAAAGCTTTAAACTCTACATTTGTGTGTGTTTTATAATTATCAGCAAACCATTTCCAAATCAGGTCTAGTTATCTCAATTTTAATGAAATTATTAGCTGGCTAGTATAAAAATGTATCTAAGCTTAGTGAACTGTGGGGTCCAAGCAGGTCTCTTTTAACTCAATAACTCCCCCAGTGGTTAGCTTTTACCAAGGCATCCTATATATAAAGTCAAGAAGTCCAGAAGGTTTTTTTTTTTTTTTTTACCATATATGGTATATCATTTTAAGCATATATAGCTGATGGAATACGTAGTGAAATGAAACAACGTTTCTCCAGGACCATGGTGCTACAAATAACAAGAGAGCGCCATATAATACAGCACACAGCTACATAAAATTCTACAGTTCAGGACAGACGGTGCGATCCAAACAATAGAATATGCCACAGGACATATACATAAAATATAGCGCCACCCAGAGTGCAAACTGTGGCATTGCGTAAATATACAATAGATTGAGATAAATACTGGGACTTCACAAAAACATTGGGGAAAATCATCTCAACATATCCCTACCTCCTATATTTGACCACACCCATTTGCATATAGCCTCACATTCTTGTTGTGTATATACCATTTAAGGTTTTCATTTCATTAAATCTGTGAAATTCAATCATAATTCAATGATAAGTTGACTTGAGGGTGATGGTGGCTCAGCGGTATAAGGCTCTGGGTCAGTGATCAGAGGGTCGGTGTGTAACGGGAAGCATGTTTGTGTTCATGTTTATGTTCATGTATTAGTCTAAGTTCACGCACATGCTTCACGGTGTTGCACACAAACTCACTCACGCACTCACTATCACAGTTTATTAGGTGTTTCAAGGTAGCTCACAGTCACGTTTTGTTCTAGTTTGGGTAATTGAGTTATTAGGCACAGCTGACGGGCATTAGAGGTAATTAACATAGTCATTTAAGAAATGCACGCTGTCTAGTCGGTGCTGTTGATTCTAGTTACGAACCAGGAGTGTTTGTAGTCTCCAGCCTGCTGGAGCCCACGGTAATCCGGTGTTTTATGTGGTCTTTTAATAAAGCCTTCAGTTTTGACTCCATCTGCACTTGAGTAATGCCTCATTGAAACTCGGATCTACGCGAGCCGAAGCCGTGCCGTGACACGGGGTTTTAAGCCTCGCACCAGGCAAGCTACCGTCATTGGGTCCTTGAGCAAGACCCTTAACTTCACTTGCTCCAGGGGTGCCGTTTGTTCTGGCTGACCCTGCGCTCTGACCCCAGCGTATTCTGGCTGGGATATTTGGAAAATAAAACATTTCTATGCATGTATGTGTATGTGACAAATAGGATCTGAAAATGTCAGTAATCATTCAGATCTTCAATTATATTATTATTATAAGTTACAGCTGTTTTGAGTAAATGAGGCTCTGTCTCATTAAAACTGATTGATGTCTTTCAGCCATATTGTTTGAACACCTCAGCATGTTTCTGCTATTATTGAGGTTTACATCCCTCACACTCTTCACACTTCCTGTTAGATTGACTCCAGGTTTTTAAAATATAGTAAAAGAAACTTTGAACTATAAAAATAAATGAGTCAAGTGAATTATTATGCAAATTAGAAAACAAAAAAACTGGTGGAGCAAAATGGTTTATCGTCTTGTTTGTTTGAGAGGATCTGAGAAAACCACTAAAAAAACAAAACCACTAAAAAAACAACATAAATGAATTTTGTCGATACGTCATGATATATACACGATTTGGACCAAAGCACAAATATGTGTACCTTCATCTTGCTTGCCTGGATAGGAACATATAGAGTAATACCCGTTGACCAAGTTTATTGTTTGTACAAATTACAATTTGGTTTGCCTGATTCATTTTTCGACGGGCAATCCAACGTTACATGCTTGGACCTCACTAAAATGATATTTTGAATTTAGATACTGATCAACTGATGCAACTCTAAACATTCTTTGAATCCAGCTGCCATCATTATGTGTAAATTCAAATTCAGATCCTATTTATCACATACACATACAGTGTTTTTATTCCACATATCCCAGCATATGAATTTGAACACTGGGGTCAGAACACAGGGTCAGCTGATCCAGAATGTGCAGCACCCCTGGAGCAAGTGAGGTTAAGGGCCTTGCTCAAGGACCCAATGATGATAGCTTGCTTGGTGCATGGCTTGAACCCACAACTCTCTGATCACTGACCCAGAGCCTTACCATTGAGCCACCACAACCCATTGAAATATGAGATGCCTTTCCATGATTTTCCAATCATTATACAGAGAAGCTGTGCAGGTTGTCGGGACAAGAGAGCACTATTTAATATGCATGAGCAGCAGTTTGAAAAGATGTGAAAATATGTTGGCTTCGTGTATGCCAAAGAAAGTAAAGGTTTGTTCAACCTTTCCCATAGAGAAAGAAAATCAACAAGAAAAAAATAAAATAGCTTAATTTTTGTCAGCCACATAAGAACATTTACTATGTCATCCTTTTTACCCTAATATGACTTTGGCAAGGCATGGATAGTCTAATCCAAATGAAAGAATAGATTGAACAAAAACCTTGACTTGGTTTAAAGGTACAGAAGTGTAGGAGATTTCAGAGCAGCTAACAATAGCAATTTAGCATTGAAATCCAAAGCCCCGCCCTCCCTGCATAAGCCCTTTCCTAAGCTACGCCTCCTCCAAAACACATGAACGTACTCAGGCAGAGCAGAGGATCAAACGACAAGACGAGAGCGAGTGAGATTATCTCATGTGTAATTCAGTGGTGAGTAAATATTACAGTACAAAGCGTATAATATTACAATAACCAACGTAAGATACTTTATAAACATGTAATTACACACAGCTAGTTTATAGCAGGAACATAGCGCTGATGATGTAGTTGTCTACGCTAACAGGGTGTACAAAGCTACGCTAATACATATGTTAACAAGCAGGTAGGACGGCGTATCGTAATGTTCGGATCGAACGCTTTGATTGGACGATGTTTTTTGGGTCGTACGCCTTCCACATATAAATTCATTGAATACATTTAGAGCTCTTAACTTAAAGAATGCTCTAGAAGTGAAGAGACTTTTAACCAGCAAAATCTCTCCAAAATGTCATACTAATTATGAATCATAATTCATTTTATGATGTTGGTATAATTATTAATCGACATAGCAAGTAATTGCAGATTAGCTATGAAATTTTCCTGCGAGTAGAGCTTAAACGAACTAAACCATGAGCATTTTTAATTTGTTCAAAAATTTCATTGTCAAACGAGGAGCAGGAAAAACAAGTGACGTAATAAACGTATTATAATTAGGATTATAAGTACCCTGTGATAAAACTAAAACTAAATTAAATCATTTCAACCAAGATTCAAATAAATAGGAACCTCAATAGGTTTATGGCTTTGAAGTACTTAATTGGAGCGGATCCCATATTCTTAACGCGTTTAAGATTATTCATGACAGTCTGCTATTAGATGGCTGCTACTAGATGTTTGTGTCAATGTTTAGGACATATTTTAGCCTTGTTGTTCACAATACGTCTCCCATGAGCCTCATAACTGTCTCTCTTCTGAAGTGTTGTCACAAAATGGGAAGCACGCAATTATCAAGATTACTGTATATGTTGTAGCATTAAGATTGTTCCTTCTTTAAAAGATCCAAACACTGCTCCAGCATGACAAATCACCTGTGCACAAATTCCCTGAGCTCCATGAATTCATGATGAGTTATGGTTGACATGGAAGATCTTGATTTAACTGCACAATGCCCTGACCTTAACCCCACTGAATACCTTTGGGATTAACTGGAATGCAGACTGCACCAACGTAATCGTGCCATATGCTGTAGCTTTACATTATTCCATTGTTCCAGTATGACACAGATCCTGGGCACAAAGCTCCAAAGCTCTATGAAGTGTTGGTGTGGAAGATCTTAAGTGTCCTGCTTACAGCCCTGGCTCATCTCGCAGATTGGGATGAACTGGAACACTGACTGCACCCCAGTACCTCCTCACCTCAACATTACTGCCTGATCTTACTAAAACTATTGTGGCTTAATGAACAAACCCCAACAGTCATGTTTTAAACTGTAGTGGAAAGTCTTTCCATAAGTGTGAAAATTATTATGAGAGAAAGAGTAGGCACATGGTGATGTAATGGTCAATTGTCCCAATACTTCTGCCAATATAGTGTGCATTATAACATTTCGGTCCAAATTTCCCAAAACTGATTTGAGGTGGTCATGTTTCTAATTTGTTCCTGACCATTTCGACCATTTCGGCCATGTGCTGTGTCGCTTTTAATTCCATTCAATTCAATTTCAAATTTGTTTCCAAATATATTTCTTTTAACAACAGACATTGTCCCAAAGCAGCTTTGCAGAAGTTAAAAATAAAGAAGAATAAGTCTGATATGAAAAATAATTCTGAAATGAAATGTATCCCAATGAAGAATATCAAGGCAATGGCAAGGCCGTTAAAGGAACCAAACTCAAGTGTAAACCCATCTTTATCTGGGGGACAGCAGAGTGTGTGTTTATGGATGATATCCAGTCTATATAGGGTTATATGTCTAGTCTAAATAGATTTATATCCTGTAGAGTTCTAACCAGGAGCTTATGAGCAGCTTTTATATGTCCACTCTAAATACGTTTATTTGTTCAGTATAAATAGATTTATAGGTGTATATTTTAATAAAACAACAAAACCAAGTTCATCCATTAATGCCTTTATTTTTCTATTCACTATTTCGCTTTTCCACCCATGTTTCATGGCACGTACTTGTTTTCCAGATGCTATTTCAAATCTCCTGCTTTAACACACACAAACTCTGGCTTGTACAGTACTGCCAATCATTGAATGCAAACTGAATGGAGCACTTGAACCATTAATCGGCACATATTAGCCTTGCACTTGAACTAAACTTAGCTCAAGACTTTAAGATAGCAAAACATTTAAAATGCACGCAAAAAAAGATTACATAATTATTTGCCTCATGCATTTTGACCATAAATGATAGCCACAGTGATATGCTCTGTGTAATAAAGTCGCAGTTACGACTCCGTAACTCGGAGTGCCGCTCATGTGTCTTCAACTCGTAAATGCGTGTTCAACTCATAAATCTGTCCAAAATTTGTTAAATGCTCAGTTTATGATTCCATGTATAGCTTAGACTTAAAGTAAATATATTTATGCTTTGGTTTATTTTTTACATTAACATATGGACTTTTATAGTATTTTTTATTGTGTAATAATAAGTCCCTGATCAATATTATTACATCGAATGAATTGCTAAACCCCAAGATGATGCTTTATCGATAACCCAAGCCTTAGTTAATAACAGAAAAGCAATGACATTATTAGACAGCAGTGTTGTTAATTGATCTGCTGCAATTGATTTAATTAAGGACACTGTGGGCAAAATGAAATCCATATAAGGAATAGCTTTTATTTCAGTATTTGTGTTAGGTCATTTGAATGCTCATTGTCTTCCCATTAAATTCAGTCTCACGGCTGTTTCTTTGTGATAAAATATGAGAGACTAGTTGAAATCTAATATATAAAGCTAAACGTTTATCTGTTAGTGTGTTCTTTATGGAAAGCCGCACCGTTTGACCCACCCACAACAAACTCAGGACACTTACAGTACCCTACTCAACCAGGAGAAGGTCATAGAATAGATTCCATATGCAAATTGAATCTGGATCACATCTGGAACCCTTCCACAATGGTCCGGTTACTAAATAAATGACTAAATAAAGTACCATTAAGAGTAGAAAAAAATAAGTGTTTTACAAAAAAAAATAAAGGTCCATTGTCAGCAGAGTCCATTTGTATGGAATTCATTGCATTCACATTGATTTCATGTGAGAATAATTTTTTACTTGATATCAAAAAATATTTTATCCGGGTATTTATTTAATATTTTATTATTATTATTTTATACGGGATATTATTTAATTTAAAATATTATATCATATTTAACGCCGGGTACTTCAGATAGTAATCTAAATAGACAAATGCTTTATTCCCACTCCTATAATAACCTTTCATCTTCTGTGAATGCTTTTCACTAGATTTGAGAGTATGACTGGGGGAATATAAAGCTGTAATGCTTTAGCAATACTGTACACGTATATGGTCATGCTAATAAAGCTTATTGAATTGAATTGAATTGAATATTTCTATTTTGCCACAATACTTTTAATAACTTTAGGCATTCATTTTGCACATTCAGTTGGGTTAAGTGCCAGACACTTAAGTTCTTCCACTCCAACCGTAACCCAAGTTGTCTTCATGGAGAGGCTTTGTCATGCTGTAACAGTGTATATCTTCCTCGGAAGGCATGCATAAGGAGCAGCTGTTTGTTTACATGCATTTAGAAAGCAATACTTAATTATTCTGATGTGACCATTGTGTAAGAGTCAAATTTAGCAGTTGTAATTATAATAAATGTACATTCCAGACTGCTCCATTATGCAAATATAAGTCCAAATTAAAGGTCAGGATGTCTGTGGTGTGTGTAATTCATCAGTTCTATAAGTGTATTAAACTGAAGTCAACACCAAAGTCAACCGAGGATTCATTTCTATATGAAAGAATGTGTCCTTGCACAGCTTTACACATTCCCAGTACAAACTTGACTATGGAGACCTCTTCAGGCTCCTTTCCAAATTCCTCAGAAATAAATGAGTGATAATCCATTTTTTTCCCCTAAATGATGAAAAGGCTGTCACTCTCACTTCTTACCTCTCAGCAGGATCCTGGCTCTTGGCATTTTAATTTAATCCATCATTAATGTTATTCCGCACTGGAAAAAAAAAAAAGAAAGATGCTTGAAAGTGCGAGGCAGATGCAAGTGCAGGTGGAGAAGGTTTTACTAAGCACCTTGGCATTATGACAGTCCAAAACACAAGGCAAGGTTAAAACCCATAGAACAGGCATGTGAACGGAAAGCCAATTAGCATAGGCTATCTAAGAGCTAAACCTGGATCGGGACTTTGAGGAAATGTTACGATGAAAAAGGAACCATGGCTTAGTATAGTAAGATCATCAGGAGACAACGTTAATTCTTCACACAGAGGACGTGATACAAAAGAGTTTATATAGAAATTAAGGAGGAAACACTATATAGATTAGAATAATCAGGACACAAATAGAAAACGACAGGTGACAAGACACTGCTGAGTTATTCGCATTGCGCTGCAACACTTAGCTCGAGGAGTAAATTTATTTCATAGTGTCATTTACATGCAGGGAAGTGGTAGTGCAGTGGTCAGAAGATTATTATTATGAAGGTTGGATTCTCAGCACCACAAAACTGTCACTGCTTGGCCCCTTGAGCAAGGCCCTTAACCCTTAACTGCTCAGTTGGATAATTAAGATAAATGGAAGTCGCTCTGGATGAGGGCGTCGGTCAAATGCTGTCTGTCACTATGCTGGATTACACCACATATCTGTGATTAAGAACCTTGTACAAGCACTCCCTTTTTCCACAGTGGAGCATGATGGTGGAAGCACGTAGCATGTGCTTCATCATAGTTGCTTATATAGTTTGCTTATATACACAAACTCAGAGAAATCCCAACTCGATTCCTGATTATCAGATCATTCACCTTGCTTTTACTTCTGAGCTCACACTGACTTGTTGACTCACCCCAAAAATACGCCAAACCCACCAGCAACCTACGCTCACTACGCAGTATTACTCACTCCTAGTGTATCACATGACATCACTACCGAGTGCACTCCCAGTGATGTCACTTTGACCCTGCTGGTTTAATGACGTTGACTCTTTTAACTCTTCGCCCTCTAGTTTGCCCACTTGTCAATAAAGCTGCATTCTCATACAAATCCCTATTCACGTCTGACATCAATTGAGTTGTTTGGGGGAAGTGGTAGCTCAGTGGTTAAGGTGTTGGACTGCTGATCTGAAGCCTTGATCTGAAGTTTGATTATCAGCACTACCAAGCTACCACTTCTGGGCCCCTGAGCAAGGCCCTTAAGCCCTTAAATAAGATCGTCTGCCAAATGCTGCAAAAATAGTCAATGAAATTTATTAAGCACAGCGTATTTATTTATTTATTGATATGATTGTTTGTTTATGTATTTATTCGAATGCATTAATCCAATTAAATGTTAATGTCAGCACGGCACTCTTTAGGAAAAGTGATACGGCATCTCAAGGAAGTGAAAGCCTCCTATGTTTTACCTTGCCGATGGCATTTCCTCCACATCATCAACCACCCAACAAATCGATTCAGCACTGAGTGGAGACAGGTGTCATAGCACATATGGTATACCCAGGCAGAATCTGAGTCTTTTATGTCTAGAAAGTTACCCCAGGAATAAATTTTGACCTTTTTTTCTATGGTCTGTTTCCATTTTTTTGGAAGGCTCTGCTTTGACACTAAATAAATGGACGCCCATTACAATAAAAGGCTCGTTAGGGTAAAAAAAAAAAAGAAAGTATGTTATGGACATCTTTGCAATCTAATAATGCCTTTATCACTCTCATTTCTGAGCATCGGATTTCGCTCTGACACTTTGCATCTTAATGCCTGCTTGTTTGTCCACGAGGAGAACTAAAGTTGCTTCACCTGTTTATCTCACCATCTGTTAAAGAGTTTTTTTATGCTCACTATGGGATTGCCTACGAGCCACAAAATGATGATTAATATTTATCATAAAGAACTTTACAGCTAGCTTAGAATGCAGTGCGAAAGTTTGTGTGGGTATGGAATTGTCTCTGAAGACTAAACAATACATTCGATGTTTTCGGGCCAGATGTGAATAACCCAATATTCCAGATGTCATTCAAGCATTTGAAATGTGCACCGTATTAAGTGTTATATAACGATCGTCGTGTCTAGTGTTCTCAGTGTGAAAGTAGTAGTTTTTCTTTTTTTGGGGTTTGGGTTTCCAGAAGAACAGCATCACCTCTTAAAATAGGCGCTAAGACTATCGGACCTCGTTTCATTCCTGTCAAGAACCCACTTTATTTGGCTGTCAGAATTTGCATTGTCCTTAGAGCGCAGCCCTTCAGCGCCAACCTTGACGGTAAATTTACATTTTACGCTTTGCCTTGATAGTACGATTCGCTTCTTACCTCACTGGGATTCGTATACGTATTGCAAAATAAGTAGGCGACCGAGTTGGTAAATAACACTAAAGAGAAGCAATGGCTTTCTTTCACAGTTCTCAGCCAGTTTTCGAACCATGTGAACAAATAATATGTTTTATACCTTTTTCCGCCAGGGTAGCATCAATTCCCCCCAGGAGTTTAAATCTGATTATCACAAACAGACAAGTCATGAGTGTAGTTCTTTCCCAGCTATTACTTTCATCATTAAGCTGAGTACCTTTCCACCCTCTACATAGCCTTTGTATCTGTATGTTCGTTTCTCGGAACCTGATTCAATAAGTACACGGAAATTTGATTAATATTAATGAAACAGAATAGAATTTGAAGAAACTCTTCGCTATGCTTTTTATCGTTTATGCGCTGGAATGCTGGTGCTCACAAACCTGCATGCAAAAGAAACAATATCGTGCCGTCACAGTGTGAATAATGGAACGTGTCAGAAGAAAGAAAGAATGCATAAAGATTAGGATATAATCCTAATATCAGGGTAATGTCGCTATTTGCTGAGCGAAAGCAGTTTAAATAATCGAGACGTTACTTCATGGATGAATAAGAACTACAATGATAAGTTTAAGTTAAGTTTTTTTTTTATTGGTCACATGCACATCATACAGTGAAATTCTTTGATCCTGCATATCCCAGCATGCAAATTTGAACGTTGGGGTCAGCCAGAACAAACGGTGCCCCTGGAGCAGGTGAGGTTAAAGGTCTTGCTCAAGGACCCAGTGATGGTGGCTTGTCTGGTGCGGAGCTTGAACCCCCGACCCTCTGATCACTGACCCAGAGCCTTATACCACTGAGCCACCACCACCCAGCTGTATAAAAGCCAGCTATAGTTGGTTAGGTAGGGCAGGTAGTTTCATATAGCGTGACACTAATGTTCTGTATCCCTGGAATTTAAACGTGTAGTCCTTCATTTAACCGATCTATACTGTTTTTTTTTATTAGATTCATTTCTTCAGGTCAGATGTTTTGTTTCGCTAGTTCATTCTGAAATATTGTCAGACTAGAAAATAGATTAAGTCTTAGGGAAGAGATTTTAATCTTGTGTTAGCCAAAAGCCTTGAGCCGTCGATCGATATCGCCGATTCGGAGCGTTCCTTAGAACAGCTCTATCAATTAAAATGGATGCTGAACACAGTTACTCATGGCAATCGCTCTTACTACATTTGTAGCAACCTGGGGATTCTATTACACACTATGGACAAAAGTATTGGCACACTTGACCATCACATCCAGATGATATTTTTTAAACATCTGATTCCAGGGCTGCGTTCCAAAAACTAGAAAAAAAAAAAAAAAACATTTTTAAGGTAGGAAGGCATCAAGGCACGTCTGAATCCAATCCAATGTTAGCTTCATTTCCTGCCTCTTGAGATATCTTCATGTGGTTGTTTTTTGAAGACAGCATTGATATATCCGTTACAGCCTTTGGTATCCCACAATCCAGTGTGAGTTCGTCTCCGGGGTTGTGGGGTTATTAGTGCTAGAGTTAATAAAAAAATAAATGGCTGATGATATTAGCCAATTCACTTATGCCCAATCGCATGTGTTTGGAGGTGGGAGGAAACCGGAATACCCAGGGAAAACCCACGCACGAGATGTTATTACACAGAAGGATGTGCTGTAAAATGTTAGATTGTGGAGTTGTGCACTCAGATCGGTACAAGTAGGAAGGATTCTATAAGTGTCATTTGGACACAGTTCTATCGGCGTATAAAGGGTTTTGTTTTTTTTCAATCTTTATAAAGTTAACCAGGCAACCTAATGGCAATCCTACTTATGGATATGATGGATTTCGAAATGCATCACTTGACAATTTCCTAAAAATTCGGGCTGCTTTGTTTTCCATATGTATTAATAGCAACTTAGTAGGGCAGTGATAGCGTATGCATTGCATGGATAGGAACGTCTGGCAAAAGGTATCTGCAAAAATATATGCAAATACGGCCTAATTAAAAAAATGCTATGTTGAAATATTTTCTAATATTTTCTCGCTCCATAATTAGCCTTAGTATGCTCATAAAAAAAACCTTACCAAAAAATCCTACTTTGTCCGCTGAGCTTAATACCAGCATGAAAGTTAAAACCAAAGTTTTAAAGAGGTTAAAAGTTGAAACATCAACCAGAACATTTTATGTATTTATATGATTTTGCTTTTAAAATTTCGAATCTAGAATGTCTACTTGTTTAGAAAGGATGTATGCATATACTTTTACACCTCTAATGTACAGTACATACATTATGTACTGTATGTATAGAGAGTTCCAGAATCTATGAGAGCAGCAGGAACTGTTTTGCTTCATCGGTGGAGAAAAGAAAGCTTTGTTGATTTTGGGACGTAAAAAAAAAAAACAAAGTTGTCGACTGCCTCTGAGAATCTCGGATTCATTAACACACCTAAATTTAGACCTCAAGTGATCTGCGGAGCAAAGCGTGTTGGTATAGCACGCCTCCTCAGGGTGGCACTTTCACAAAACACCAGCAGCACTGTTTGGGAATGGGGAAGTGTTTCAAACTGCTCAACAATCACTTCCAGTCCACAGCTTTTTGTCAAACGTATTAAAATAACGTGATTCAAAGCTGCATTATGCAGATTGCTATCACAGGAAACAATCTTATCCCTAAGTCTCAGATGGCGGAATCGTATTATTGCTAGCTTCTGTTCGTAATAGAGGATGTTATTTGTCTTAGACATTCCCGAAAAAAAGCCTGACAGTCTTTATTGTAACAGCTGTAAGAGTGTTGTGTGTATATAGGTTTATGGTATTGTCTTTATGTATGTTAGCGTAGCAAGGGAATGGGATGTGGTGGCTCAATGATAAGGCTCTGGGTCAGTGATGAGAGGGTCAGGGGTTCACGCCTCACACCAGGCAAGCTACAAATCATTGGGTTCTTGCGCAAGGCCCTTAACCTCACTTGCTCCAGGGGCGCCGTTTGTTCTGGCTGACCCTGCGCTCTGACCCCAGCGTTCAAATTCATATGCAGAATATAAGCATTTCACTGCATGTATGTGTATGTGATAAATACGATCTGGAAATGAAATGAAATGAAATGAGAGAAATAGCATTCATTTCTTTCCTTCTGGGTCTTTGACAATGTTTGTCGTCCACCGCATCCAGCACTTTCATGTCTTCCCAATAGCTAATAGACATTGTGTTAGTAAAGACATCAATAACTGGTTATGATATGCAGAATGCATGCCAGATTGAATCGTACAGGATGCATGCTTAAGGCCACAGTAGATTTGTAGTTCCCTCATCAAACATCAAGCGTTTATTCAATTTTTGATTAGCTTCTAGAAATTAGTTGAAAACTCTCATTTTGAAAACGCTCGCGTTAATAAAATACTTTTATTAGCAGCTTTTCAGACATCAACACTTTTTCACACTAATTGGATCTGCATTCCCAAACTACAAGCCTTCGAAGAGGACGACTGCGAATTAGTTTATGTGCCACTCCAGGAAAGAAATAGAAGGTGTGTGTATTTTTTTTGTTTTTTTTTGTCATTGTGAAGGACAGAATAAAGTGGAATTCCACTGATTCTAGAAATATGCTCCATAATGCGCTTGATAAGGAGTCGACAATGTGCTTCGGGATTGTTTTGATGAAAAACATGCCTTTTTAGAGAAAAATGACAGACGCAAACGCTTTCCACGGAAGTAATAAAAAAGCATTTAATCCCTCTGAATGCTAGCTAGGGAGTTATTACATAAACTGTGTGCAATTATGGTGTGTGATGACTATTTTTGTTCAGACAGTAATGCTTTTTGGGATGGATAATGGTTCTAGGGTTATAAGGTTTTTTACATTTACAGTACTTGGCAGATGCTCTTATCCAGAGAGACTTATAACTGAGCAATTGGCCTTGGTTAAGGCCTTGCTCAGGGGCCCAGCAATGGTAGGTTGTCAATGCTGGGAATTAGACACTGGCCAACACGTTACCCAATGATCTACCACTTCCCAATATGAGGTACAATCTCTCTAGCAAAGGCTGCTGTATTAGCGTGCTGCGCAGATAGCATAGGTTTAATTAGTTTTAATATACTAATAGTGAAAATCAATGGGAAGCAATTGAGGGGGATCAGCTGTTTCCAAGCCAAAACATCTAATTTTGGGTAAAAGCATGGCAAAAATATCTTCTGCAATGACCACATTGTTGATTTCTTTTCTATAATAAAACTTTGAGATAAAAATTATATTTAATGAACGTACTGTATATACAGTGGAACCTCTCATAAGAAGCATAGTTGTTTCCAGAATCTTGCTCGTTATGTGAAACACTTGTTAAGCGAAACAAATGTTCCCATATAAATCAATGTAAAACACGATAATGCGTTACATGCGAAAAAAATATTCCCTTTTTTTTTAACGTTTATTCAAATAAAATGACATACTTAGAAATTGTTAAGGATCGTAACAACCTGGAATGCGATTTCGATTTGGAAAAAAAAAAATAATCTAAACTAGCTAATTATTTATTCTTCCCCTTCCCCTTTCTGCGTCACTCGTTATGCGAAATGTCGCTCGTTAAGGGAGTAATTTTTTCACACATTTTTTGCCTCGTTATGCAAATTACTCATTATGAGAGGCGCTCGTTATGAGAGGTGCTCGTTATAACAGGTTCCACTGTAGTCATAAGCAGCGATTATGGGGCAAAACACTTTACAATACTGGAAGAGGAAAAGCCGACTGCACAAAAAGTGCTTGTTTCGAATCCCAAGTCACATCCACCCATGTTGAAGAGCCGAGAGAGTAGAACTTTATGTGCATTCTGAGGACGACTCTCTTTTACCTGTCAATCACACTGGGCATGTGTAAGTTCCTGTATCCAGTATTCCTAAGCTTTAATATGCCTGTGCTAGGCATGTGTTAGCATTCATCCTCCTTAGCTAATAGTTAAAAAATAAAAGGAAATGCTAACATATTTTTGTCACTGTATATAGGTATGTATGTATGTACTGTATGTAGGACACTGTATATAACGTTATACAAATTATGTTGAAATTTGATAGAAATTTGCACAATTTAATAGCAATTTTAATGTCTAATAATTATTAAAGGACAAAATATTGAACATTGTTGTTTTATTTCTGAGGTGTTTTACAGCACACACAACTGAACAAGAGAAACTTTGTTTGAAGTGAAGTGTGCGATGCATTTTAAATAGCAGCCTTTCCGGAAAGAGCAGATTGTATGTGTGTGTGTGTGTGTGTGTGGGTGTGGGTGTGGGTGGGTGTGTGTGTGGGTGGGTGTGTGTGTGTGTGTGTGTGTGTGTGTGTGTGCGTGCGTGCGTGTGTGCAGGTGCTTTTATAGAAAGGAGGTTGAAATCTAACTAAACATTTGTTGCAAAAATCTTTTTTACTGATGACAGACTCATGTTATAACTGATCTTCATGAATCTTTATATGATCTTTATATGAACTTCGTGAAATGTTTTTCAACAAAATCACCTACTAGGCCTTTAATACATCTCTGTAAATCTGCTTTGTGAAAATAGCCACTGTTAAGAGCACTGTACAAATGAATATATTTAAATTTGAATAAAGCATCACTAGCATTATGCATCAAAAGTAACTGGTAGTTTGGCTATTAATCTCATCATATTAATATGGCTCAATATTTATAGGTTGTTGTTTTTTTTTCTTTTTTTTTAAAGGATCATTGTTGGAAACAAATTAACTCTGTGAATTGGAATTGTTGCAGCACTTCATAATTTCCCCCTAGGATTCATACAGTATGTCTTAACACATAAAACAAAACTTCAAATAAATTTGAGTCTCTGGTTGCACTATTGTGAGAGCAGCTCGAGGCAATGTGAGATAAACATCTTGTGATCTTTTAATCTGTTTTGAGGGCATAGAGGAAGAAAAATGGAGGGGAAGTAAGAGACGGAGCCAAAGAGAGATTGCAATCGTTTGTCATTGCTTTACATGGTGGAAGATGTGAAGAGGACATGACGCTCTCAGGCTGGGAGCTTGCTGTTGAAATGTATTATTTCCAGGACTGAGAGAGCAGGGTGATATGGGAGACAGAGCAAGACAGGAGCCTCACGTGAGTCTACCTGTGTAGGGTAAGATAAGGAAAGTCCTTGAGGGAAGCACCGAAACATGTTCTCCTGCAATCAGTAAAGTGGTAGAACGGTTACTGTTAAGCCAGCGCAACTCAGCCTCACATTGAATTGAGAGATCGTAACACAGAGTGCTTCTGTTTTATCTGACAGAATAAGTCACTAACTAACTTTTTATTAGTATCTGTTTTATGTGAAAAGGGTACTTTCAAAAAATGCTGAAAGATGTGAAACGAACCGCTTAATACTCTCAACTAAAATGTATTGTCACCCAAATTGCAGACAGGTTCCCTTTTAAGTCTGGTTCCTCTAAAGGTTTCTTCTTTATCTCATCTAAGGTAGTTTTTCATTGCCACAGTCACCCCACGCTTGCTCATTCGGGAAAAATAAAATGACACATTCATTTTGAAGTTGAATATTAATTTTGATCGATTTTTTTCATTTTCTATTTATGCGCTGTAAAGCTGATTTGAAAAAATATCCTTTTGTTAAAAGCATTGCTTCATTCATTGTCCAGCGATTATCCTGGGAGTCTATCTCAGCTACACCCTGGTGTCATGCCCACAGACAATATCCGGTTGGCCGCCAGAGGGCAGCGTCGAGAAACCGTATAAACCGGGTGTGGACTGTGTGCTTGTGTGTGTGTGTGTGTGTGTGTGTGTGTGTGTGTGTGTGTGTGTAATTCCCACCTCTTCTCTTCCCTGATCTCACACACCTGCAAGCACTCACCTCATCACCACACAGAGTCTAAATGCCCTTCACCCTTTTCTCTCTGTGTGTGTCATTATCAGTGTTTTGTGTTTTCACATCACTGTGTGTTGGTTTAAGGTTAAGGTGTTTAGAGTTTTGTGTTTCAAGTGCTTAATAAAAAGCAATGTCTGCTGCGTTTGTGTCTCGGCATCGATACTGCCGCAACTCCGCTATCCGATCATCACACCTGGACAATCGGCGGTTAATTTCAATACTTAGTTGCTAACACTTCGAGACAGACAACCATTCACACTCACATTCACTTCTATGGGCAATTTAGAGTAGACAATTCACCTACGCCCAATCACGTGTTTGGAAGCGGGAGGAAACCCGGGGGGAGTACCTGGGAAGAGGACGGTGAGAACATGCAAACTCAAACACACAAAGACCCTTGTAGTAATCAAACCCATAAAATTCTTTCTGTGAGGCAGGAGTGCTAACACGTGCTGCCTATTTGTGTATTTAGTTCTCTAGAATAAAGATTCTGACCTATGTGTGTATTGTGTATTGTGAAGTGTGCCAACTTCGCTTAGAACGGTCTATAACAAGAACCTTGTCTTTATTTGAAACAATGGAGACATTTCCATGTAACAAGCTCTAAAATCAAATGCACACATTCGTAACAGGCACTTGTAAAGGTGTGAACGAGTCCGGGGTTGAGCTGGGTGTCACGTCTGTGGGGACCGCCCACAGCCTGGAGCACTGTGTGGGGTCTAAAAAGCAGAGTCATGAAATTAATTGGCCAGGGGGTCACCAAAGTCATTCACAGAGAGTCATACAACACTAAAAAAAAGATAGAGGTTAGAAAACTGTTACTTTGGTTAATACAAAAAAAAAAACACTCTAGCTAGTTTAATGGGGAGTGAAATGAAAGTGCACAAACTATGGCGGATAATTGCCAGACAAGTACTAGGGACAAGTTTAATGTGCTCTCATGATTGCAAATTTATAGGTATATGCGTAAAGAAGCAGATTTGAAAAGCGAGTCGTGTCTAGGGTTAGAGTAAGGGTGGAGTTAGAGGCTGGAGTTCTTCATACTGTTTTTATTGCTAAATAGAAGATAGGTTTATATATTAACCGTTTAATGTAACTGTGAGCATATGATATTCCTTTGTGTATGTAACTATCGGCTAATTTTGCTAATTTCAAAAGTTTGACATGCAGTGAGGACGGTGGATGAAGTTCAAGACACCGGAGGAAGCAATTGCAATAACCGTCTTTATTGTGATATTCCACTCAGTAAGACCGCTTGGCCAGGCACCCATTGAATATACAGCAGATAACAAAATTAAAACACTAACCCTATGCTAGACAAAAATCAGCGGGTGCTAAGGATACACTGCACGTGATACGCTACACTGGTGAAGGCTAGTGGGTTACATGCGTAAACTTTAACGCAAGACCCTATGCTCACTGAGACAAGCGGGTTTAGTAAACTAATCACACTACACACAGGAACGAAGCCACAATAACCAACAACAAGAGGGAAACACATGTAATATATACGCTAGTTAACGAGGGGTAATTTATGCGGACGAGAGACAGGTGAGAAGGATTAGACACAGATTCACACACACACACACACACGGTTCTGCGGTCTGGGGTTAGCGCCTCGTGGTGGCCGACCGGATCCTGTCCTGTGACAAAAAGAAAAGCAAAACACTATTTCACAGACGTGGTCTTATCCTCTTGTTGGCATCCACTTGTCATGGTGTCATGCTTGTATAACACGACTCATCCTGGCTGGATACTTTGATATCGGTAATAAACAAACCTCATAAGGAAAACTGCTGCTCGCTGTCAGGGTTTTTGGCGACCTTAACCTGCCAGGCCACCAGAGGGCCATAATGAGACTTCCTGTGTTTCTATTGGCTAGAGCAGGGGTCTCGAACTCGGCCCTCCAGGAACTGAGTTTCAGACCCCTGGTCTAGAGTATTTCCTGAACTTTTTACAGTGGCGTATCCCCTCTGGGGATTTAACATCATTATCCGTAACCCATACATACACATACTACATATAACAATTGTAGTCTCGAAAAAAGAATAAAAACGTGCATTTTAAACACCTTTACCATCATTAAATTACATTTTTTATTGGAACACAGCATTAGTATACCACCAATCACATCATTTTACATAAATGTCTCACCGTTTATTGAGATGGATGTGCTTGAAATGACTTGCATAATTCAGTGATATTTGGTTGTATCTGAGAAAGTCTTAAATCGTTCTCTATGCAGAGTCTATATCTGTTATGTTTATGCTGGACAGTGCTGAAAAAGCACGTACGCAAAGGTACGTTGTCGAGAGGGAAGTAATTTTTTCAAAGTGTGACCTGCTAAGGCTGGATATACTGCACACAAGGTGATCCACAAGTCTGGCATTGCAGACCTCGTACAGATTTCAATGAGACTGTCTGGTTTAGAAATGGGCAGGTGCAGTGGAAATACATGCGGTACATACAGATTAAGCATTACAGTTGAGTGGACCATATTTCTTTTTCAATCAAAAGCTGCAGTAATTTGATTGAATGTCGTGACCTTTTTTTTCACTGCATGAGTACAAATTTGCTGTGTGTACACTAGAGAGGGCACATCTTTATATTTAACCCTAATTTTGTGTTGGAGACGTTTGTTTTGATTTTTGCCATGGGCGCCGCCATTTTGTGCGCGCGGGAGATGCGCGCGGTGACACTGAAAAAAACCGTAGTTGTGCTAAAGAGGAGCAGTGACACAGACGTTTTGTTAGTGCTCGGGTAGTTGATTACGTTTTGGAAAGTTTAGACCCGTGATAAACCTCCGAGTAGTTTAGTTTCGTTTTCAGTCTCTGATTGAGAACTAATTTGGAGTTAACAGAGTCGGAACAAGTTTATTTTCTCCGTGTAAGGAGCAAATTGCCGTTTATCTGGTGTCACGCCAGATTGTATTGCTCTCGTGTTTTGGTTGGATAAGAGTTACATCCCATTCGTGCTTTAATTGTTCACACGAACTTGACACAGTGGAAATCGTAACGAACGCGTATAAAGTCAACTGAGTCACCGGATTGGGCCGTGTGTGTAGTGTTCGTCTTCTCAATACGACGTCGTCAGTTGTGTATACTGTATATACCTAGTTGGATCAATCTGCTTCGTCAGAGCCACAGGACAATCGCTGGGGGGGTTATTGAGTGAAGAGATCTTACCCTGCCATCCGTTGTGCATCAGTCAGCGACATTTCACGACCTACAGAGGGTGATGTACGGTTTCCTTATGTTTTATTGAACACTGGTAAGACTGTATTTTTCCCTCTTCGTGAATGATCCGAATTGAACGCTTCAATTGCACAGTTATCATTCCAGAGACAATAACTAGTGAATTTTCCTGCAAAGGAATTCATTTACCATTTTTTTGTACCTTGAGAAATACTTTCCGTGGACTTTTGGATGGACTGGGAATAATCTTTTCTATTCTTCTTATG
>JAOUQX010000030.1:23262156-23273427 GCA_028566295.1 Liobagrus marginatus
TTTTAAGCTCTCGCGGGCCACATAAAATGACATGGCGGGCCACATCTGGCCCGTGGGCCTTGAGTTTGACACATGTGTCTAGTTTGTACTACAAAATAGCCACAACTGATTATTAGCACACAGCTTTTTGTTTAATTTATTTTTAGTGTATGTCTGTTTTTGCTTTTTCCGCCTTTTTTTTTTTTTTTTTTTTACCCCCAAGCTCTAAAAATTTGCAGATTTCTGTCAGCATGGATCTAATTCCGACAGCTGCTGCGGTTTTGGAGTTTTGAGGTTTTTTTAGAGGCGGGATATTTAGCAGCGAGTATTTTTGGAAAGAATGAAGCGCTTGACGTGCTAGAAAGACTTTTGCTCGCAAAGAAAACACACGACGCCCATCGTCCTTCGTCACCGCTTTCGTAGGCTGGCTTATTCATTTCTTTTTACCTGGTGCCCCAGTGAAAGAAGCTTCTGTACTGCCTCGGTTTCTTCAGCACCCTTAACAAACACAGGGCTGTTTAACCTTTCTCACCAGAATTGGATGGCTTCCATTTCCTTTCCAGCACACAACCCGTCTTGTACCTCATACTACTTTAGACTTAAAGATGATTTTGGGCGGGTGGGAGCGCAGGGCGTCAATTAGAAGGTCATCTCTAATGCAGACTTGCAGCATGCAGAGGTTTGATCTGACATCAGGTTTAAGGCATCTTTACGATCCAGCTGTGTGCAACATGCAGATGATTCAGGGTCATTACTAATTCGTCTGGCTTTACGACGACAAGTATAACCAGACCGCCGTTCTGACGTCACGCTCCCAAGCACGAGACACGTTACATAGACCAAGTGTATATTTTCTTTACCACTTCTTCAGTATGGCGTTCTTATTTCGAAAGAGTGGAAAGATTTAGCTGGCATAGTTAGGGATATTTAAAGCTCATGGCCATTGCAGCCTATATTCATGTCCAAGACTGACCAGAAACCCCCGAAATAGAGGAGTAATCACATGAAGATGTGTTGTACATTCAGCACACATTACAAATAGCTGCAACTTTTATTCTGCGAGTACGATCGATCCGGACGGAATATGCAGTATAGTGTATGTCGTGGCTTACGGTTACCACCCTGATCATTTTACAATCACCGAACATCCAGAACTTTTATTCATCTAGCACTGAAAAATAAATATACTTCATTTTATTTTATTAAAAAGCACCACATCCTCATTTTTAATTATTTATTAATTAATAGTTGATTGAGAGTAAAGCTCAGTAATCCATTTTCTGACCTTCACGGGTTCGATTCTGCCTTATTCCGAGCTCACTGTTCGGCCTTTTTCAATCATATCATGGCATTTCTGGGTTCTGGCATCACATGAGACAGGCATTTCATTTCAATAAAACTGAAGAAAAGTGTTCAGAAAGTGGACATAAAGTGCCTAATGAATGAATGTTTAATAATAAGTGTTTTTTTTTTGGTGCCCACAAACGTTTGGCCACATACTGTGCTTTGAATATGTATGATACACATTGCTTTAGATTCATTCTTGTAGTTTTATTATACGGGTTATATCTTCATTTGCTTTTTCTCTATAGCGAGTAAATTTTAAGTGTAACAAATTACTTTGTCTTCGTGAGTTAGGTTGATTCTGCTGTGGTGCTGTATAACTGCTAATCTATAACTCAGCAACTGAAGTTTCCTTAATGTGATAAGCAAAAAACTCTCTTCTGTTTTTTGGTAAGTGTTGAGTGTTTAGTCAACCTCTGTAACAGAGTCTTTGTGTGTGTCTGGCTGTTAGGATGAGAAGCCGGTTTTTTTTTTTCTCCCAGGGTAGATACGTTCAGATTCAAGTCTGGACATGCCTACTGGGAAATTCCAGTTGTACACGGTCATTGCGATAACACGTCTGCGCAGTCAAAACACAAAGTAGCACCAAGGTACAGCTTTAGTCAGGGGTTAATGCGAATATTGTTCTCTCCTGCTGGTTGGATCTTTGACCCCTTGAATGGGGAAAAAAACATTGAATTTTCCTGCAGGAAGTTGTAGAGAGCTGAGCCTGAACTTTTTAGTTAATATTTTACCAAGATAAACTGCCATTGGGGGAAGTAAGTCATAGGATGGAGGATTGTCTTAGGACCTGTCTAAAATTATTATCACCTCTGTATAGCATTGCTATAAATATTTTATTGAAGCACTATGCAATGCTACTTTAATACAGTTTCATATTTAAATTGCTATGCTAAAGCAGCAGGTATACATTTTATATGAATATTATATCTACGAATATACGTATATCTATTATATATTATAGATATTTTATCTGCCGCAAAATGAAAGAAAAAACAATAACTATGGTTTTATTTTATACTGGTGGTTGTGGTAAAAAAGTAGTGTGTGTAAGCATTTATGGAGACATTACCAATAATCATTTGGAAGAAAGCAGGTTGGTGTCACTGGTGAACATGCTGTAGTTAGCTAGTATAAAAAAACTAGCTTTCCTAACCTTCCACTGAATCTAGTATGAAGCTTAGCACATGGGATACTCATATGACCAAAAGTTTGTGTAAGCCTGACTCATAACACTGGTATATGTTTTTAACGTCATAATAACCTATTGTCTTTTTTCCCGGCGTTGTGTAATATGTATGGGAGTGCAGTTCAGGTGTACACTAACTTTTGGACATAGTTTGTTTCTCAATAGAATGAGTTTTTTTTTGCTATAAAGGATATGAGGTTAGAAACTGGTATTAAACCTTTTACCTGACGTTAACCGTGTGTGCGCTCGTGCGCGTCGCGTGCGCGTGTCTGTCAGTGTACGTTAACTGTTTATGGCCGTCAGCAAACAGCATGTATTTACCCTACTTATCCAGGGCCACATTTATGTATGTACTTGTGGCTATAAGCGACGTATGTTAATGTTCAAACGGTCGCTGTACTGCAGTAATAAAGTAGTAAAGTGTAATAAATCTCCTGAAGTCACGCTCAGCTCTGTGTTTAGCTTTCATCCTGCAACTAACAACGAACTGCCACTGAAAGTGCGTGTGTGTGTGTTGGGGAGGGGAAGTAACCTCTCTGTATTAGACAACTAGTGCACTAGACATGGTGCGTAGAAGGGATTATTTCCTACCCTAAGCAGTGCGTTTGTTTTTGGAACGTTTTATTCATCACTTCCGGGTATTGCGCGTTGACGCCGCCTCCCACTTCTCTTCTGATTGGTCAAAAGTTAGCCACCCGCTCCGGCGAGCGCGTGCACAGAGGCACGCAGATGAAAAGTGGCAGGACAAATCTGAATACGTTCAATGTGCTCGCGCGGTCGGTGATAATCTGTTACTCACATTGCGAAAGACGGACAAGGGGTGGGAAATTAACAAACAATAGAAAAACTACCGGAGTTTGTCTGAAATGGTCGGAGATCACACCATATCCGGGGACAGCGCGCTCACTCAGCGGTCTAAAAACGGATTAAGCTGTAAAATGGTCCTGCAGGCGGTGGGCAAAGTTCTGAGGTGAATGGTCACATTTATGTTTGGCCCATAATAATTATGAAAACTCGCCTTAAGTTTGTCGCCAATGTGCCATGCATGGCTTTGCTGTTTTGTAACTTTACACTAATGACGTGTTCAACTTCGAGTTGATGTTTTGTTTTAAACACTTAAATGCACGACTTTGGAAAAGGTCTACAAAGATGCCAAGTTGTAGTATTGATTACTATTACTATGGATACGACTACAAAACTAGGTTAATTGTTTTTACCATGAAGGTGCAGTGAAAGCCAAAGGGGTGGGTGTGTGCGTGTGTGTTGAGCTCTTATCTATGCACTTGATCTGTCGACATATCTTCTTGTTGAAACACATCTGGCCTGTCTTGGAATTACCCAGAGGATTTCATTGGGCTTTCAATAACCGGACTTGCTTCTTCTTGTGTGTTTCTAATGATGTTAAGCAGCTGAAGTCCTGTCAGTGCATGAAAAATGTGATGGTGCATTAGTGTGCATAATTAAGACACATGTTTGTGGCCTAAAGCAAAAAGAAGGGCATGGATTATTATTATTATTATTGCTGACTTGATCTGATGTTTTTTTATGTTGTAAAATTAATGTATAGTGTTTCAGCAGATAAATAGAACTATTGCATAATAGTATGCACTATTACGTTTGCTATTACTATCTAGTATATTATTATTATTATTATAGTGTATTACTAACTAGTGATGGTAACTATCACTTATTACTTTTAGTGCTATTACTGCTACAGTACTCTGTAGAATACAAATCACTATTATCCCATGCTCATTTGAATATAAATCAAGCTACATGAAGATGAAAGAGTAAAAGAGAATAGATTAAAACAAGTGGAATCAAATGTGGAACATATAGAATAGACTAGAATAGAACTGCAAGTAGAATAGTTTTATCAGAATAGTAAAAAGGAAAGAAGACCTTCCAACCAGAAGGTTGTAGGACACATGCTATCATTTGGAAGTGTGCCACCTTAGAGCGGACTACTTTCCTGTATCAACACATCTAAAGTGGTATTTATTTTTATTTTCTTTTTCTTTTTTTTTTACATCTCACATTTTGTTTTTTTTACTCATTTGTAGTTATTGTTAATGTTGTGGTTTCCTCATGAAACAATAATGTATCCTACAAACTTGTTATAGCTTATTTTTGTTATTGATCAATATTAGGGTTTACAGTTAAGTGTCTTATTATTTGATTGATATGTTGTTGTTTTCTGCTCTGATCAGATCATAACATTATGGTTCAAGGGTTTTTGATGGTATTTAAATTGGCATCAAGAAACATCACAGGATCGTGCAGCGGAATTCATGTTAACTTCACGCAATGAAACTACCTATTCAGGCATTGAAAAATAACTGTTAAAATGCGAGATTATTTAATCATTTAAAATGCCTGTTATGATGTCAAACCTTTCTTGTTTGTGTTTTCTCATGTCATTGTATGTAGTATTTAAACTACGGTATATCCGAAATATCATGCAATACAATACAACACACCTTTTCTAACAAGCAAGTTTTAAAAATATACTCTTAATGTCAGAAAGTATTGATTTTCCGCTAACCAAATGGATTTTGGTTACCGTGTTGATACATGTTGATGCGTTTGCGATTGGATCAGTGCAACTCTATTTGAGTACAAACTTACTCTAACATCTCACCAATTGAAATGTAACTTTAATAATGACTAAAAGATTATATGGAGTGGGCAGTGCGATGTTTAATCAGAGAAACTACTCTATAAATGGAATGAACAATTGATCCGATGACTCGATTAGTTAACAGTGAAGTTCCTGATCAGTATGAGTGGTTATATACTGTATATGTGTATGCGTGTGTGTGTGTGTCCATGTATATGTATGTATGTATGTATGTGTATAGATAGATAGATAGATAGGTAGACACACACACACACAACAGCACTTTTATATATACATGATTCTGTATACTTGCGCATGTTTCCAGCACAGCTCTTAGTATTTGGAAGCGTTTTTTTTTTCTTCCCTTTTTACAACTCTGTTGATTAACATGTGACTTTCAGTTATCCGAACTTTGTCAGAAGCCCCAAAATGACCCAATTGCTCAATTAAATCCACAGGCATTTTTGTGGCACAGAATAACACGATTAAGTATAACAACCCGCAATTAATAATGTAGACTGTCTTAGCAATGTCCTGAATCTTTTCCTAAACATATTCTTGGTCCTGCTTCTGTTTTTCCCTCCTCTAAGGAACAGTACTACAGCAGTACTGGCACTGCTGTAGACAAAGCGTTCCCACACTTTGTGGCTTTTCGGCGAAAGGTCTGATTTGGTACTTCTATAATGGGATTTTAAATAGTTGGTTGGAAGGCCCTGGAGCGCTCATGGCAGCCACACTGGAGTCAGAGCCACTAAATGACACTCTGAGTAACGACTACAGCTGAAACACATCGAACGGATTTCTCGTTTTAGCATATAGTTAGAGGAGCAGGTTTGTGTAGATTATTCTGATTGGCAGCTTAACCACATCTACTTTTGTTTCAGCAAGACCAAAGCACAAAGCCAAAATGGTACTATATTGATATGACTGGCTTATTTTCGTATCTACAATCATTTAATGTATAGCTGTTAAACGGTAAACAAATATGGCTGTTATTAGCACATACCAGGGTTTTTTTTTACCTGGTAGCTTGCTCATATTTCCTGTTTTGTCCGTGTTTTGTAAAATGACGTTCAGTCCGAGTGAAGCGTAGGACACCCTTCTCTAAAGATAAATATATTGCAAAATTAAAAGTTTAAGTGTGAAAACTGTGTTGCTTATAAAGACCCGAGGAGACATAGTTGATAACGAACAATAACAGTTCTGCCTTCTTGACTAGCATACCCCGACTTATTGGTGCGCTTGCTTTCATGTACATTGCAGACTATTTTCTTTGCAGGTTGCATAATGCATCAATAAACGACAGAATGCTCTTTATCGTGGCTCTTGATGTCGGCTAAGGCCTGAGGAATGTTTCTCAGCGTGTCTGGCCCATATTTTTGCTAGTTTTGGAAGTACGATTATATTCCAGAGTACATGATTCAATAATGAATTCATTTAGCTTAAAACAAGCTATCTGTGTTTTTTAACTAGCAGTCGTATCTTTTCATAAATGGAAAACATAAAGGGCTACTATTGCACTCGCTGCCCTGGCACCTGGCATAGCACCAGCCTTATCATGCGATCAGCATTTGCTTTATGATCAGCACGCTTATCTTTCTGTACAAATGCAACCACGGGACTCGGCATAGAGACCAGAATTGCTCGTGCATTCCCACCGCCTTCCTCCATTCTACGTTTCTGTCATATTCCTCTCTACTTTCCTCAATGTCTAACAGCTTTTCTCTCTTCTTTGAGCTTCAGTCATCTGAAAGGTTTTTGTCTGAGAAAAGGAAACGGCACCGTTAAGTAGAATATTCATTGCTGCATTCTGCTTCCCAAACCCATTCCAGCTAAGATTGTGGTTTTATTTTAGGGAACCTTTCCCATTGCCAGGAGTAATCCTGTTTTCTGTCCTCCACCCACTATTTCAATGATTAGCCATAAATGGAGCTAGATGTGGCCAGGTCAGGCAGCAGAAAGCAAGGCTGCATGTGCTGAGGCCACAGACCTCTTAAAACCTGGTTTAGGAACTGTTAACTAGAGGAAACGTATCATGAAATAGTAATAGTGATATGAATAAAGGTCTGTGATTAAGGGATGCTAAACACAGTCTTGGTTTTAGTATAATCTTTGACTTAGAGGGCTTAAAACTGAATTGGGAATTGTATGCATTGGTTTTTTTTAAAAGGTCTGGAAAGTATGCCTCATTGCTACAAACTTGCTGCGTATTTACCCACTTTATTAAAACTACTCGGTGAATGTCAGTGTGTGTGGTTTCTTGGACCTTGTGTTACAGGCTTATAAGATTCAAGGGTGTGTTTTTTTGTTTGTTTGTTTTTTTTAAGTTGCTAGATTCTTGCTCAAGATATCAACATTAAACCTTATCTTCGCAAGCCTCCTGTTTGTGTTTTGGGGTTTTTGTTTTTTGGTAAGCTTTGAAGTTTTTTAAGTATTGAAAATAGCTAAAAAGATCTGGGAGCGCCGGTGATGAAGACACCGGACCGAACGTGCCTAAAAGCCGTTCTTAATCTCTCAGGAATGCAGGCAACTTTTGCGCAGGCTAGTGTGAATGCAGGGAAGCACCAAGGCCATACAGGAACTAGGTTCTGATATTTAGCAAGCAGTTCCTCTTTATTCGTTCACAGTTCCTTCTCGATACTATAGATATGTTTAGTACCAGGCAAGGTATTCAGTCATGAACTGGTACACTGCTCTGTAGTAAATGAACACTTTGCCAAACCTATCATCACTATTCTACGTTCTATTTCCTTTTTTTTTTTCTTTTTTTTTTGTCAATCTTGAATGGTAGATATAACGAGTACGCTAATTATTAAAGAAATAAAAGCTTAAGTGTCACAGAATTGGAAAATATTAAAGGTTACATGTTGACTTCTTACAACAATCTTTTTCTGGGTGTAAGTTCAGTGCCTTAAACTATTAAAAAAAAAAACAATCATTTTTCCACTTGAACCGGTTTCCAAATGGAGGTGTTTTTTATTTTATTTGGATAGGTAATGGTTCCTAACTGTCTCTTTCCAAGTTAACTATCTCTAAGAAACTACCTGGAACTTTCCACCCATAGTAAACTGTCCAAAAAAACTCTAGCAGCTCTTAAATGTGCAGGTTGCATGTCTTGCTTTAATTCTCGCCCAATTATTGCTTTAAATCAATGCACCGAGATTAATTTATAAAATCTGATTTTAATAAGTGTTTCCTAGATGGTAGTGGTAGGATCATGAATGAATATGGATTAAGAGATCCTGTCTCCTCGTTTTATGTTTGTGCAGTGGCTGTCCAGTCGGTAAATGTTTATGAACTTGGTCTCCTGCTAGTACACTCTTCTGAAAGAGTCGGTTCTTTGCAGTCCTCTTGTTTCCCAACAAGCCAATGTGCTTGGCACAGGGCAACATTTTTCTCTGTAGTGGACCTCTCAACTTTGGAAGAATTTGGCGTAGTGTACTTTAGTTCATTATGAACATCCTCTTAAAATCCAGCATCATTCTGCTGGAAACCATCTGCTGTTTTCTTGCATTCACTAGTCATTAGTAGATTTTACAACTACTGTTTGTATAATGGATCCGAAGCTTATCCTTGACTTTTCTTTTGATACCTCGTGCCATATAACAATGCCAAGGTTTTTTTTTTTTCCCACATCTTAATTATTTTTTAAGGGAAGAGATCAGTGGCCTCTTTTTTTGGCTGGAGCCCCACGCTTTTCCAGGAACCAGAAACGTTTGTCTGAATGAGCAGAAAAGGGAGAGCAACTCGCACAAAAATGCGCCGTAGGGGGTTGCAGCTTTGTTTTTGAACAGAGTGGTCTTTTATAGAGGCCAAAAAACACAGGCCGTAAAAAGACACACATTCTGTAAATTAAAGCCAGCCTCTGCTGCTCATCCCTGCTGTCCTTAGACAACCTTACAGTATCTAAACCTAGTAATTGTTAGATGAAGCCTTAAATGAAGAATGGGGTGGCTCTGACAGTGTCTTCTAACTCTAGCCACATTATACTCTAACCAGAATCTTGTGTTTACTTCTCCCTGCTGGATTTCGAAAAGTTGTGATCTGAAGTTTGCCAGCTATTTACATCTACATAAAACATGAAGCGAAAACCAGGACTTTCATGTTGAAAACTGAAGATTGGCTTGTGGTCTGTAAGAAAGCACTTTGTGATTGGTGTTAAGATGCTTGTTAATGTATGCATATGTAGTAGTAAAAGTTTAATAAGTTTCATTATCTTAAGGTTTTAATTGATTAAATTAACTTAAGACTTTTAGAAAACCTTTTAAAATGCTTATTCTGTATAATGTATAACATTATAAACCCAGAAACACGGTAAATGTCCCGCAGGGGTGGGACCCCTATTGTATCCCTATGATATATTACGTAATATTTCTTATTCTTCCAGAATGGTGTTCTATGGCAGGCAGTATACCTTCTAAGTACAAAGTTGTGAAGATCGGCATGCCAAAAGAATACAATATGATATAATACCGTACCGACTTTGAAGTTTCTAGGATCTACGAGTCCAAAGTTATTTTATGTAAAAGATTTGTAAATTTTGAATTAAAACCGCCACGTCACATTGCAGTCATAGCAATGCAACGACAAAAAGGTAAACACAGTATGTTATGGATCCAGCTTTAGAGCTGAGCTCAGAGCTTTAGTTTAGCACTTACCTTCATTGCATCTGAAAGTATTCATTCCGTATATAAATGTTGCTGATATGCATGAGCTGAAAACCCTTAGTGTGATATCCAGTTATACGTTCCATTCTACCTGTTTGCGCATTCTTTTTATTATCCTCTGCATGAATACTAATTGCCTCTGGGCAGTACTCATGTACTCTTTCAATGTTGTATTTATCAACTTCGTTATGTTGATAAACTTCACTCGGCTATTTTTTGATGAATATGAATCGATCTGAGCCAAAGAATCAGAAGCGAGAGAAATATTCATTTCTATGTGTGCGTTATGTAATTCCTTTATTACTACAAAGGCTACAAATTGGGCTTGACCCCGCTAATTGCTGCTTGCAGCTATATTTTAGATTTGTTGTTGTATTCCACTAGTGGATATAAATTGGAATAAAATTTTCTCCCCATACTTTTGTTAGGTATTTGAGTCACTCCTGCATACCAGACCACGGACAAACTCCACATTTTAAGTTCGATACAAAATGCCAGAATACCATTCTCTATTGATGTTTTAAGGAAATATGAAGAAAAGCTAGATGACTTGTCATGACTAGAATTAATTGCCATTACATTAACTCTCCAAAATTTAATTGTTAGTGCTTTTCAAACATAAGGAACAAACGCATTTTTAACCTTAGATGCGATCAAAGCAAAGACTTGAAAGTTAAATACTGTAATTGCACCGTTGTGTGCAATTCTTAGCACTGAACGCTAATCTACGTCTAGTTTTACATTGTACACAACGCCCCTAGATTTACTTATTTGAACTATCATCATTCCCTTAGATTTTTATAAAAACTGCTAGTACTTATGAAAAGTCTGTTAATAAATATTAAAATTGTACTGTATTGGTATCCCAAATCGAGTTCTAAACTGTACACAAGACCCTTTAGCAACACTTACCTCAGATGTGTTCAGAAACTAATATGAAAAACCTGTCAGTGACTAGTTGCAATTATTATACTTGGGAATGAACACTAAATTATGTTCTGCTTTAAACTGCACAAGACCATTTGAATTGTATAACACAATCGCTACAACTACACAGACGGTCAGCATTTCCCGCAAATGTATTGGGAATCTACATACATATCTCCCATATTTTATTTGCACGTAGCACTGAATGCTAAGCCATTTCTAAACTGGCCATTGAAATTTTGCTACTGATTCAAACTATCTGGAATATAAACATTTACCTCAGATATGTTGAAAATGCATGGTAAAGGACTAGAATTTAAAGCTGTGTTTACGCTTAGCTTTAAAGCTAACCCAAGTGACCGTGTTGAATCGTGTAAACAGGGGCAGGTTTGTTTGCGCAAATAGTGTTTAGATTGCTTGTGGACGACGGTGGTTAGAGCCCGGGTTGGAGAAGGGTCTTATATGCTTTAGGCGTGTGTGTGTGTGTGTGTGTGTGTGTGTGTGTGTGTGTGTGTGTGTGTGTGTGTGTGTGTGTGTGTGTGTGT
>JAOUQX010000030.1:23311565-23322341 GCA_028566295.1 Liobagrus marginatus
CTGCTGTTCTAGACTCCTCAGGGGTAAAACACAGCTCCATGCAGATAATATTGGCAGACGGAGAAAGAATTGAATTTATTTTTGATTAAGCTCAGTTAAGGTTAGATACAGAGCTGTCTGTGGAATTAAGACTCGGGATAATAGCCAACAGCTAAACAAGCCTGCAGTATAATCCCCAATCCATAGAGAAAAGCCTATTAAATGCTGTGACAAATGAGAAGACTGTGACGTTCGAAGTGGTATTTCAGACCAGGTGTTACAGAAAAATCAGACCGGCATACTTGCGCATTGTGATTATAAACAGATCAATTATCGCTTTCTATATTCGTTGAACATGTGTAGGTCAATATCGGAACCAAACCTGCCATTACAAAGATTTATCGGAAGTAGAATAATTGGGTTGGACTCACTGGTGACAGCTGTGCCACTCCCAGGTATGCCGTGGTCGGTTAGGCATGAAATCAGCCGTTCCCTGGTTCTTAACCCGCTGAGGGAAGCGTAGCAGGACCCTGACATCATAGTCAGTGATGTCAGAGCTGTAGCCTGTACTGTGGAGAAGACAAACATTTTCCAGGCCATTAAGCAGCATAAAGCAGTATATACTGTAAGCAGTGATATATTACAGCCATAGTTAATTAGTGCTGATACACTTGACTTGCATATTATTCCACTTCCTTTAGTGAACAAGATACTGGTACTGAAGATTAAAAACTTTTACAATGTATTTTCCATTCAGCTTCTTATCCATCCATCCATAGTACTGCTTAACCAGTAACATGGAGTTGGTGCAGGGAACCTGGAGCCTATCCCAGGTGACTCAGGGAACAAAACTGGTGGGACATGAAGTGCCATATTATAGCCAGGCTAAATTGCACACACTATGGACAATTTTGAGATGTCAATCAGCCTACAATGCATGTTTTTAGATTGGGTAAGAAAACTTAGGGAAAACCGAATCACACATAGAAATTGCAAACACCAAGGCAAAAGCAAGAACCCTGGAGGGGCTAAGCGCTAACCACTAAGTTGCTATGTCCCTTTTATTTATTAATTTATTGTTTTTTTTTTTACAAAGTATCACAACAAAACCTAAGTAGTTAGATCTTTAAAACTTTAAATGGTGAAGACACATTTTTCTACCTGGAGAGGCACTTTTCTTCAGCGGCACAGCGAAGGGAATACATGTGGGCTCGTTGGATGTATGTGGAGGCCTGGATGTAGTTAGGGTCAGGCACCAGGTCAGGCAATCCTAATCACAAAAGACAACCTTTAGCAGTCTGTGATTAATACATTAGTTAAGTACGTTTCCACTTAATTCTTTTCTATCACCTTATTTATTTGAGTCAAATTGGAGCAAATTAATTCTTTTGGGTTGCATTTTATTTGGTTTGGTTAAGTTTCACACTGCATTTTTTTTACTAGATACATATGCTAGTACAGTTTTATCAATCAATCAAGAGTTTCCTGGTGTGTTTCTTTTCAGAAAGCTTAACAAAATAACAATTTGGGACAAATGATAGTTTACTGGTTAAAGTGTTGGACTACTTATTGGAAGATTGTGGCTTCAATCCAATTCAATTTTATTTCTATACCGCTTTTAAGAATAGACATTGTCCCAAAGCAGCTTCACAAAAGATAAAGAATGAAGAAGAATAAGTAATAATATAGCTGTAAGCAGGAAATATCGGTGTCAAGCCCAATTTGTAGACTTTGTAGTAATAAAATATTTACATAAAACACACCTAGAAACTAATATTTCTCTCACTTCTGATTCTTTGGCTCATGTCGATTCAAATTCATCATATGATCAAGAAACCTAAAAAGATCATGTATATGATATTAGAGCAAAATATACAAAACAAGAGGCCTATAATTAATCATAACTAATTATTACATTGTGCACAAGCACAGAGCATCAAAATATAATTATTAGAAAAAGTTATTTATTAATTAACGTTTAACGGTTATTTATTAACGTTTATAGCGCGTTGTAGACAAAATGCATACACGGTTTATACACGGAAGCGCTGCTGTGTTTACCTGTAAAGCGCTGGATGAAGTTGCCGTGGTGACGCTGCGGCAGCATAGTGGAGTTTAATAGTGACGTATGCCTATTTTTCCAAATGTTTTTATAAAATAACTTTTGACTCGTAGGTCCTAGAAACCTAAAAGTCGGTATGTTATCATATAGTGTGTTCTCTTGGCATGCCAATTTTCAGAACTTTTTACTGAGAAGGTATATGGGCTGTCATAGACTCCAATGGTAGAGGAATAAGGAACATTTCGTAACAAATCGTAGGAATACAATAGGGGCTTGAACCCTAAATTATGAAATGTATCCCATTTCATAATTTTCAGATGGCTTCGATTCCCAGCAGCACCAAAGCCCTTTACCCTCAACTGCTCATTTGGATAGATAAGGGTGTCTGCCAAATGCTGCATTTCAATGTTTTTTAATAGTCACAAATTTATTGTCATCAGGACAAAACAAAAATCATATTTTGATAATGCCTAAAGCCAAAATCTCTTATATTAAAGCATTTTATAAATCGTTCATACCGACTTAAAATAACACAAAGTCTAATTTCAAGAAACACTGCCCAGAAAGTCTGTGCACATTAGGAAGATAAAGAAAACACAGGGAATAGAACAACAATAATCTTACTTCACCTCTGTTTTCAAACTGGGCACAAAACCAACTCTGGTATGAAAATAAATTGAGAAAGGGAAAAAAATGGTGGCTGTCAAAGCTAAGACTTTCAGATATATCATAAAGCACGAAGAAACTAGCCTTTTAGCTCCTCTAATGGCTAAAGAACTAGGCAAGACAAAAGCTGCTTTAAACCAGTAAAAAATGCTGCAAAGAGAACATCTAAGCACTATACTTTTATGGTTTTGAGCTTTTAAGGCCTAATTTTTGCACATTTTTCAATGAGCGCTTTATCTGTGTGCTCTGGTAGTCTCAGTTCTAAGCCCACGTGCGATTTGTCATCTCTCTCTGAACCAGAGTTTGAGGCTTCCTGGGTCAGGTCTAGTAAACAGTATAACAGCGGGGTTAAATTGACTTTCCTCTTATTGTCCCCACTTCAAACAGTTTGATGTGTTTAAAGTATATGGTGTTATTTTATCTCTACTTCATGTAAACTGTTACACTACAGTACACTACACTAGGGCATGGTGAATTGGGATTTTTTTAATTACAATCTTTAATTAACTGTTAATGATACTTAGCATTATTCCTACAAAAGAATACACAATAAGAAACATATCGTAAACATTTACCCCAGACATGAATTATTCGAAGATAACTTTTAAAATGCTATGCTGCATGCTATTAAACAACGAAGGTGGATGGGTGGTCAAGGGTGATAGGTGTGGAATCTGGCATGGGGTTGACATACAGTATGATGTCTCACTGGAGGAAATCCTTGCAGGTTGTTCTATATCCTGACAACTAACTCTAAATGGTTAAAAACTTTTGTAACTTCTCATAAACCAAATGTCCACCCTTTATCATCAGTACAATTACTGTTTCTTTAGAAGCTGAGATCATTGCATGCAATAGAGTTACACATTACGAAATAAGCCTTCTGGCCTTGACGATGAATGGGTCTCATATGGCCTCCCTGAGTCACCTTCCTACTTCATTAAGCACGCATACAAACTTCAGAACCAGAAAGAACAAGTTCTGTTCCTTGTCGTGGCTTAATGTGTAGAAAGAACAGCACTGTATAGACCTTGCTCAAAATAACATATTGCTCCTATTTTCACCCCCACACCCAAATTCTATAATCCTTATGTACCGTACTTTACCCCACCCTTTGTTGCAAACAGTGGGATCATTCATCCTGTACATATGACCCCAACACCCCCACCCACACACCAACCCACCCCACCCCTTAGCTAGCCTTTGGCTTGATGAAGTCACTGCGAAACTTCCAATGAGTACACAATGAGAACATTTAATGCAGAGTGCCTGGCCATATGCTATGCATACACACAGACTTCGCAACACCTGGTTCCAATATCTTGGCCACTTGTGGAGATAAGACATGCTTGGAGTCCCTTTTATTAGTAAATTGTAAATAATAAAAAAAAAGGAATGACAAATACATCATGTCAAAGTAGTGATTAAAGACCAAAACATGGAATTCTAGTTGAATAGACTGTATATAATGCCCACTCCCAGCTGCACAAGCAAATAACTTCAGAACCAAACAGTGTATTTTGAGGCCCTAGGGCTTTGAGTTTGTCAGACCCAAAGGATCTATGTGTGCCAGGAAACACACTAAGATTGAAAGAAAGCTACATTCTGTTAGATCACATTATTCTTTTCTTCACTCGCTTTTATATCAAAAGAGAGAGAGAGAGAGAGAGAGAGAGAGAGAGAGAGAGAGTGAGAGAGAGATATTTGGAAGCCTACTCCACATAAGCATCTATTATATATTACCACCAGCTGTGCAACTGCATTACAATACAATTCCGCTGGTGTTTTAAACCATGGGTAGATCATAGTGAATAAGTAACAGCTACACAGAATACATTTTTTTTGTGATGTTCAGACTAAACATTACAACCAGGAATTAGGGCACTGACAAAAAGCAGGCTACAGATATTTTTTTCTAGTTTGATTTGCACATACAAATGGTTTTATTAACACATGCAGTGTGCAGTGTGTGGATGCCACTATACCTCTTTGTTGAGGTCGGTAGACACTTCCTACATTGGTGGCAGGGTTTTCTGCAAAGTTGGAGTTGAGAGGGTTACGTGCAGGTTGCTGAATGAATGGAGGCAGAGGTTGTGACCTTCCAAGTGGTGGAAACTGCTCATACTGGGGGCTTTGCAGGGCAGGTTGGTTTAAACCAGCTGAAACTGAATCTGCAGCATTAATTGCATCAGGAAGACCTGCTGTTTCCTCATTGTACAAGCTGTGTGTGTACCGGCGGTCCAAACCATCTGAGAATGGAGGCTGCGCAGGTTGAGCTGGAGCAGCAGCCGGAAATGGTGGCCCATATGGTGGATAGTAGCGGTAACTGTCATCTCTAATTTCTGTCCTTGGAGCAACTGGTACCAGTCCTCCTCCTGTGTACACACCACCACTATAACTTCCAACAGAATAACCTCCACCACCAACACCACCACCGGCACCACCACCAGCACCATACCTTACTCCTGTGTACCCCCCACTAGGGTCTGCTGAATACCCTGTTCCTTGAAATGGTGGTTCATATGGAGCATAAACAGGAGGCTGTTGCTGGAAAGGGTACTGTGCGTAAGATGGCACACTGAAGGAAGAAGATGAAGAGGATGAGGAGGAGGAAGAAGACCCAGAGGAAGTTCTGTAACGTGTATTTGGGGATGACTGAAACCGACTTGATTCACCTGTACCAGTAGCTGGACGCCAATTTTCTGGTAATTGCCCAAATCCAAAGGGGTGTCTCGTCTGGCCCCTGATAGTTTCTGAGTTACCTCTAGAAGGGGCTTGTCTGCGCACATTTCCTCCACTTGGTCTTGATCTTCTGTTAGGGCTGTCAGCTAAAAGTACTCTGTGACTTCTGTCCCGTTCCTGTCCCAGAGCTGGGACATATTCAGCTCCACTGTTGAGCAGGCTGAACACCCGCCCGTTGTTCTCCCACTGGATCAATTGCCTCCATGGATTTGATGAAGAATCTTCCCCTTGACCAGGCGATTCAGCCTGTGACTGAGCTTGGGAATGTACCCCAACAATGCCCAGCAAAATCACCACCCACCAAGATATGAAAACAAGCTGCATCTTCACAAGATTGACATGGAAAGCAACAATCTTAAACCACAATGAATTTCTGTAAGTTCAGATCACTGAAAAATAATCCTTGGTCCTTGATCCAAAGTGTACAAAACAAGCAGACTGATGGAGAGTCCAGTGTTCACGTACAAGTATCCCTTATAGTTAAAAAGTAGTCCTAAACTTTAATTCTTTGAATAGTCCTTGGTGCACACATACCTGGGCGGATCTGAGAGCACTCCTAGCATCCCAGAAGAGGCAACTGTTTAACAATCCTTCCTCTCTCTGATGATTCGAATGTGAAAATGATTGTGGACCACGCATTGCTTTCTAAGCTTCGCTAGTGAGAACTGCCTACTGCTTCCTAACTACAGCTTTCTGTTTGTCTGTCTGATTGCTTGCAACCTTTCCCAAAATTTCCCCCTCTTCTGTGCTTGTTCCCTTCCCCTTTAACGTTCCCTCCCACATGGCCCTAGTGCTAGAGCTATTTCCCTATAACCACTGCAAAGCTAGATCTTTGTGCAGGTTTCCAGAGTCAACATCACCATCTGTGGAGACATTTACATTGCCAGCATGACTTGTTTCACAGATTCCTTTGATCAAAGGGCCGGAAGGAAGGGATGTTTGGTTGAAGTTCTGGTTTCAGCAATACGAGCATAATGTTTTGTCTACACACAGCATTATAATCATCCACATGAGTAAAAACAAAACATATGAAGAGCAAGAGCAGCCAGGTAACATTTCCCTTATAAAAAGTTTAGATAGGAGAAATTCTTCTTTCTATTTTCATTTTTTTTAACTGCAAGAGTATTAACTATACCATATAACTCCATATGTAGTATGTCCCCTGGTGTTATGCAGTTACATTTTTTGAAGTCTTATTGAGGTGTTTGTTGGGTTTTGTGCTTGTTATCGATTGATGTTTTTTTATGTGAGTAGGTAAACTGAAAGGCAACAAAAAATTACCTAAAGTTATTATACCAAATTATTTAAAGTATTCTAAAAAATGCTAATAGATCTTCATGATATAATGATAATGAAAACGACAGGTATAGTGGAACAGCCTGGAAAAGAGACATGTCAGATACTATACACTGTACTGGCTTTTAATTTTTGTGCCCTGATTACATTCTAAAATTTGAATGCAGATGTTTTCAAACTTTTTAGACAGGTGAACCCCTTTGACAAAATAATTTCCTCGAAGAACCCTCTCAGATTTGATCTGTTGGTCACATGACACAAATGTAGAAACATGTCAAATATATATTTGTTAGTATGTTTGTTTTTTGTTTTTTAATTTATATTTGACATTTACTTAGCCTATTATTTGTTGACTTTTCTAATGATTTTAAATTAACTGCTTGTCATCAACTTACGCTTCGAACTCCCTGCAACTTCAGTTTGAAAACCACCGCTCTAATGTATTCATGGGTTTATGGATTTAGCTGACCTTTATCTCGCATAACAGAATTTATCCCATTAATAAAACATCCCTTATTGTTTGCATTAAGCATTTAAATATCAATTTACTCAAAGAGGAATTGGTGTGTGTATTAACTTTTGGTTCGAAGCTTTCAGAGTGGGTCTTGGACAAACACTGCTGGCTTCCAATGTCCCTATTTTGTTATGAAAGTAAGCATAAACTGGGTGTTTGTGTTGGATCACCTAATCAGTAATGTTCAGAGTGTGCCAGTGAGTCAGGCATGACTGCATTCCTCTTGAGATTATGTATTTAACTGAACAGCTGCAAACAGCCATTTTCAACCAGTTCATTTGAAACGGGGCCCTCTATGGATAAAAGTACCTTGGCAAACCCTGAGCACTTTGGGGTAGAGAAAATAAAGAGGAGGTAGAATTGCCCTTGGGATTGAGCCAAGCAATCACTTACATCAATTCAAGATATGTATGTTCTAATCTATATCGGTAGATATGTTAAAATCTTTTGTGTCCTGTAAGTTACAACTAAAAAGAAACAGTGTTTCCTTGTTTCAACTGTACGTTTATGCAACCATTATTTGAGGTGTGGAAGCAATTATGTAAGATGTTACCCATGCTTGGGACTTTTAAAACATCCCGTGGACATTCCAGCAAATCCTACAGGAAGAAATGATAACTGGATGAAAAAGGCGGAAAGAAAAAGAAATGCCAAAAGAATGAACCATAAACGTTCACTCATGTTCCGATGACCTGATGTCCTGTGGTCATCGGGGCCCTTTGTTGAAATATCCCTAAGCAACATGTTGTAAAAAGTCAGAAAAACACGGTCTAAGCCAAAAACCGAGAAACAAAACAATTTCAAAAAGTTTTCTTTTACATTCTTGTTCTCCTGAAAGTAATATATATTTAAATAAGGAACCACAGGGACACTTCTTCCTTACCAGCTCTAGCAGTTCATCACATACATACAGTAGCATTCAATATTTAGCTCTTGAATTTTTCGTAAGCAAAATGTCACCTTCTGTTCACTCACCAGAAAAGGAACAAAAGGTCAGATGTAATTACTCTCATTTTTTTATGTTTTTGGGAGTCTGCAAAAGTGCTCATTTAAAGTACAGAGTTAAATGGCTTGGTCTTTCTGTTTGTTCTTGAAATAACAGGACCTAATATGGCCTTTCTGATTTGCAATGCCAGACATGAACAAGGGGGCACACACAAATGAGCCAGAGCTTTATTATATGCATCCATACGGCTTTAGTGACTGGGTTAGGGACCGTAGGGTCCTGAGGCAGCCCTATGAAGATCAGACACATTGAAAGCACTTAGTTTTGGTGCACAGCAGACCCCATCTGCCCTGGCCTTTTGATTTACGCTCATGTTTTCATGACCTCTGTCAAGGCCTTAAGGCCCGGGCCTTATATTGGGTCTCACCTTTGGGCAGCCTCCGGGGTTTTAACCCATGAAAATGGGCAAGGATTCTAAAGATAACAGAAGCATATTTTTGTGTTCAGACCATATTTTCTGCCATTAAATGGAACGTGTGAATACTAATATATTTATTACAATGCTGAACTGTGACTAGAATTTAAAGTATCAGCTTAAATTACCTATTGTGTGTGGTGTAAGGTTACATGTACATAAGGATACTAAGAAATGATAATAATAATAATAGTAATAATAATAATAATAATAATAATAATAATAATAATAATAATAATAATAATTATTATTATTATTATTATTAGTAGTAGTAGTAGTAGTAGTATTAAGTATGTTACATACAGCGTACAAAATCATACATAGTACTTGATAACTGACCATACATAGAGAGGATAGAAAATATTTTTTTAAACGATGTCTAGGCTCTAAATGTAAATGTTCTGCTTGAGGGCCTGGATGGTCAGAGGGGGAAAAGATCTTCCGCATTCTTTCAATGTTTGCCTTCAAGAAGCAGAAATGCGTCCCAGACTGCAACAGAGAGAAAAGTCCATTGTTTGGATGGCTGAAGACTTTCACGACCTTTTTGGCCCGTGGTCAAGCACCATTTACTGCAGGTCAGGAAGCTCAGTGCGGATGCTACGCCCAGCTGATCACACCAATCTCTGGAGAGTTTGTCTGTCATGCTGTGTGCTGTTCCTTAACCAGACCGTGATGCTTTCTTTCAAGATGCTCACAGCGGTGCAGGTGTAAATGGTCCAGAGCATCTGAGAGGGCAGTTTAAAGTCCTTTAGGTGTCTGAGGTTGAAAAGACGCAGCCGAGCCTTCATAACTGTGTTGTTGATGCGACAGGAATATGACAGGTCCTGCATGATGAATAGTAGATAAATAGTAGTAGTAGTAAAGTAATAGTAGTAGTCTTAAACATAGTAGGATCAACTGCATAATATCAAATTTATTATTAATTTTATTTAATTTATTCAGCCATTTATATTCTGTAACCACTTTATCCCGGTCAGGCTCACAGTGGATCTGGAGCCTATAACTGGGCACAAAGCACGAACACACCATTTATAAGTATGCAAGCTCATGCACAATGCAAAACCTTATTCACATCTAGAGGTAATTTAATAAAGTCTATCCACATTTCATCTTATTTTAGAAAGTGTGAGAAGATCCTGGATAAGACCCACATGCACCCAGGATATATGATTATCGCCGACGTTGTTGTAACGTGTAAAATATGCCTAATTTATTATGCTGTTAAACTTATTTTCTGTACATTAATAAACCTTATAATGATCCAAATGCATGTCAGTTCTTGTTCTTAGCTGACAAGAGTGGAACCAATGTCCTTTTGAGCTCTGCTGTTGTAACCAGTCGACCTGTAAATTTTTTTTTTTGTAATTTGTAATTTGAGATGTTTTATGGTAAAAAAGAGTGGTTATTTACTATTATTGTTTTTTGTTATTTTTATATAATTATTTTTTATTATTTACTATGACTGTAGCCATCCTGTCACCATCAATCAGTCTGGCCTTTTCTACTCTAGCCTTGGTTATCAGCAAGGCTGTCCTGTTTTCTGTTTTTTGAGCCAATTATGTCATAAAATCCGTGGATACTCTAAAACATAGTATTAGTAAAGGTATAGGAAACTGGATACTGGAATATTAAAGAATTACAAAATTACACAACTGTTGATGTGGTGGCCTAATTGGTAAGGCTGTGGGCCAGTCATTAGAGGGTCGGGGGTTCAAGCCTCACACCATGCAAGCTACCATAATTGGGTCCTTGAGCAAAGCCCTTAACCTCAGTTGCTCCAGGGGTGCTGCATGTTCTAGGTGACCCTGAACTCGAACCTCAACCTTCAAACTCGTAAGCTGGGATATGCGGAATAAAAACATTTCACTGCACGTATGTGATAAATACGATCTGAATTTGAACACCAGCCGTTATACGTCAAATCACATGATATTACTTCTTTTGGTCTTTGTAAATAATTCATACAACAGTATAGTCGAAATGCTTTGAAAATAATACTTAATATTACTTAATAAAATAATACTACACAAATTATGTGTTTTCTCCTGTGTTAAAAATGTTTTTAAGTTCACATTCTAGTCTATAACACTGCTAAG
>JAOUQX010000030.1:23340336-23353366 GCA_028566295.1 Liobagrus marginatus
CACATTCACTCCTATGGACAATTTAGAGTAGCTAATTCACCTATGCCCAATCACGTGTTTGGAGGCGGGAGGAAACCTGGGGAAAACCCGCACATGACCTTCTTGCTGTGAGGCAGGCATGCATTTTCTTTTCAATGTTATTGTAAACCATCACAAGGATGTTTAACCGATACTCATATCTTGTAACCGGGCAGGTTAACACACTTAGCTGACAGCACTATCTTCCATGCATTAATGAGCCCATGGATGAACGCAATTAGCTACTGTAGTGTCAATGCGATGGCCAAAGAGAACGGGTATGCTATCACTCCCACCCTAACAGCATGTGTCCTTTTGCACAACTGTACATTGTTTTATGTCTATACATTATCTTTCTGCACATTTTCAAAGATGACTAAAGAGTGTGCGATCAAAATGAATGCCCACAACGCTCCAGGTTAATTATTTTATCCCATTGCCTGTTTCAGAATCACACTACTATGCAACGATGGAAGCTTCATTCGACTTCATTCTGATGTCGAAAGCAATCCATCTGAACGAGTTTACTCTTTGAATTTGTTTAGTGCCACTTCAATTCCCAGAAAGCCACAAACATTGTGATATTCGTGCTTCTTTCCCCTTCGTTCATGTACATGCCAACCTTGAGGTTGTTCAATTACATCAATGCTCTGTCTGTCACCTTCACTCAAATGTAAATCTCTGTTATTTTATATTTCCTCCTCTCTTCTTCAGCTTCAACATAAAAAAACAAAAACAAAACAATTCTAGCATTCTGTTTCCTTCATACTCGGCCTCCCACTTTCCTTTTCCTGTCCACTGGTCAACAGGGCGGTGGGGAGCAAAGCCTCTGCTCGACTGTGGATTAAGCAGTGTGCCGAGGGTGCTGAGGATGAGATGAGGCTGTAGGATTGACAAGAGCAAGACATGATGATTTGCCTCAGTGTGTTACACAGCTTGCCTGAGTGACATTAATGAAAGCGCACATGGAGCCAAACGCACATCTGTGGATAAACAAGGTCATTTTGACAAGTGTGTGTCATCTACAATTCCATCATTTGTTTACGCCAAAATGGTGCCTGGATTTGTTCGTAAGCGCTCTGTTCTAATCCTCTGATCATTTCGCAAATCTTTTAATTATACAACTGCTCATTAGGTATCATTTAATTAAAACATGCAGAAAATAAAGAGCTAAATCCACTTCCCCTTCCTCCGTGACATAATGATGTCTTAACCTCCTACAACCTGGCGTCCACATACGTGGCCGTAAAATGCAGGCCAAACCAAAGCTCGGGTTTTAGGAGGTTAATCTGTTTGGTTCAGAAAATTAATGGTTGGACGTTTGGATGCGTGAACGTTCATGTGACTACAGGATTATTGACACGTCACCAGGTGTTTCGAATGATCTGATGACTGAGACTTTGGAAGCCTGCCCCCTCACTTTTGTATCTTGATTCATTCATTATCTAGTGCTTATCCTGTTTAGGGTCGTGGGGGCGTTGGAGTCTATCCCAGCTACCTTAGGGCATTAGGCGGGGTACTAAAATTGTCTTCACTCCTATGGACAATTTACTATGGATGCATGTGTTTGGAGGAAAGACGAAACCAGAGTACCTCGGGAAAGCCAACACAAGGACATGGAGAGCATGCAAACTCCACACAGAAACACCCCAGCTGGGAATTAAACCCATGACGTTCTTGCTGTGAGGCAGGAGTGCTAACCACTCTGCCACTGTGCTGCCCTGAAAAGTGATTTGATGTCCATCACTAATAAGGAAAGATGAGAGAACCTGCTGTTCACCGATCCATATCTACTGCACATGCTCTCACTCCAATAATTGCAAGATGACAACGCAGGAAATCTCACAGGCATTAAAAGGCACAATGGGAGTGTATCCCTTCATGCTGCCCACTCATGTATACAGTCATTGGTATACACAGAGCTCTATATTATCCAGGGCAGGTCTTGATTAAAAAATAATTAATAAAGCCCACGCACTTATCCAGCATGCATCTAATTATAGTACGACTTTATTTTTGCATTATCCTTTGACCTGAGTGAGTTGACTTTGTAAAAAAAAAAGCTTTAACCTCTTCAACCGCAATAAACCATAGATCAGCTTTTACTTCCAAATGTGAAATCTCTGCCTTTGAATCAGATAGAAGTTTGATGGTTGGAAATGAGCTACAGGGTTTTTAATTTGAAACTGGCGTGACATCGACAACCTCTGAAAGTTTCAAGTAAATGTCAGTTCTACAGCGGTTCTGCCTTTCTCTCTTTAATGGAACGCAAAACAATGAAATGTCAGTAAACAATAAACCATCCGCTGAGAAACTTCTAACTCAGGCACACGTGAAATTGTTCTATACCCGATGCGTTAAAAAAATAAATAAAGAGAGAAAAGTCGTGCCGCAAAGATCATCACCATTAATTTGGTACAATAACCGAGATCCCAGAATGTGTGCCAAAGTCCAAACAACACCAAAAATATCCATCCATCCATTGTCTAGCACTTATCCTGTTCAGGGTCGCAGGAGCGCTGGAGTTTATCCCAGCTAACTTAAAGCATGTGGCGGTGTACACACTGTACAATCAGCAGTTAATCACAGGACTAACATTTAGAGACAGACAACCGTTAACACACACATTCACTCCTATGGACAATTTATAGTAGCACATTCACTTCTACCCAATCACGTGTTTGGAGGCAGGAGGAACCCAGAGTACCTTTTGCCGGTTGCCAGATATTGTAGAGATGCCAAAACCTTGATCGGTAGCGTTATCGGGTCGTTTCTATTTGTTGGTGAAGTGACTGTGTCCATGTAACATGTAGGCATGTGTGTTTATGTTTAAGGTTTATGTTTTGTCTGACATGCTCCCATGTTCACACACACACACTCACACACTGATAATCATGTTTGGTTTATAGTCACGTTTAAGTTCAAGTTTGGGTTAATTAGGTTACCTCAGGTAACTATGTGCAGCTGATTGGCATTAAGAGCCAATCAGCACACAGTATATAGGAAGTGCACTGAGACTAACCCAGTGCAGTTCATTGTAAACTCCAGCTTGCATTGAGCTGGACGTCACGTTGATGTCCCGGTGTGTGATACTAAATAAAAGATCTTGTTCAGCACAGCCTGCACCTGAGTCATCCCCTTACTGAACCTGGAATCGTAGCGAGCCATTTGCCGCATGTGACAGTCCCTGACAAGTTCTACACCGTCATAACCTCCTTGGGATTAACGTGTACCTTTTTAAAAGCTAATTATCGTTAAATGTTTCTAAAATGTTTAATACTTGGCAGCTTGTCGGTAACAGCCATCCCAGCTAACAGGGAACATTCCCACAACTTTCGTCAAGGTACTTTAACAGTCCAAATGTTAGGACAAAGCATTCTTAAGGAATGTTTAGTAAGTGTTAAGTAATGTTAAGTAACGTTCTTATAGCGTTTTTACTAGTGTCAGGGGTACATGTGCTGTTCCCTGCCTGGCCACCAGGTGGCAACTATGAGACTTTTTGTCTTCAACATATGCTTTGTGTTTATGATCTGATGTCCATCTGCCTTGTCATGTTTCCTTAACCATGTTATGTCGCTGATTTGTTCAATTTTTATTTTTTTATATTTATATTTTCGTTATATACCCTTGTGTTTCAAATAGTCTTTGTCTTGTGTTGTTTTCCTGTAGCCCAAGTCCGAGTCCGAGTCTGTTTCCTTTTGTGTTGTTTCAACTAATTAACGCACATTCTCTATGTTGACAGGAAACGTTCTTAGAACAACGCTTTTGGCTTATTTGTACCTGATGAATGGTGCCATAATGGTGACTGTTGCAAATGTTTATGGAACATTACAAATCGCGTTCCTAGATTGTTCTTAGAACATGAATTTTTAAGATGGGATTTTAAGATAGTTTGTGTTTTTTGTCTTAGTGAATGAGTCCTCTTGACTACTCCTATCGTTTCATAGATTTAGGAGCTAGTTGTAGCGCTAAAACGCTTTGTGAAATACTCTTAGAGGCAATATTTTGAAGTCCTAAATTTAGGACTGACACGACTATTATTTTTTACGAGTTTCTCCTGAATCGGCAAGTTTTAGCTTTAAGATATTTTGTGAATACTGGCCCTGTGCTATACTTTTATGGAACACACTTGTGTTAACATTCATTTGCAAAAAAAACGGCTACAAGTCACAAGACCAAGTCAACGACTCAGCAATTTCACTCATTTACCCAAACGCCACTAGGCCAACCATTCTTTATCATATAGGCTGCATCCCCTATATTAAAGGTCCATCTGTTTCTGGTTCCACTAAGATATTAAACAATGTGTTGAAGGAGGAATACCTAGGAAAGGTCAGCATGATGGAGTAGGCACTAAGAACCGCATGACAGTACCCAAAAGCAGTGCTAGGTCGCAGGTGGTACTGTGTGACAATGCTAACAGGGTAAAACCTCTGTCTACCTTTGTCCGTGACCTCCAGGAGAAACCGGGTTTGTTCAAAAAAATGTGGCTGAAGCTGCAGAAACTTTTTCAAAATGATAAATCACATTACAGTGCCAAAATGCTATGCTAACACTGCCTTTATGGTGCCAAACTCAATTAAATGAAACAGGAGGAATGGAATGAAACATGATGGTTGTGCAGTTATAGAGAATCCATCAACAACACGGTAATGTGATGGAGCCTTATGACAGCAAGACCCCAATAGTCTTTAATTCCTCTAACACAAACAATTTGACCCAAGTTGCAGTTTTATTAACTATTTATAGTGAATGTTCTCTTTTTCCGCACCAGCTCCCTTTTTTATTCTCTTAAAAAATCATTACTGAGAAACTGGAATCTTCCTGTTTGTTACAAAGGGCTGGCCCTGGAGAATCCTTCCAGGAAATTCCTTCCGTAAATATTACAACAAAAAAAGTTACTATATCAATGAATACGATTTTTCTCTTTTTTGAAAATGAACAACACATTTTCAAATCTGTTTATTATAAGACCATGTGGTGTCTCAGCCATGCAATTCCGAATTCTGAATCTGTTACCATAGAAACAGTAACGCATAAAAACGAGCACATTGATATAAACCTGTGAAATCGAGCCAGCAATACTGTCAACTGATTCTGACTAATCAGATTTGAGAATTAAGCAGAATTGTGCTATAAAATATATTACGTTATGGACAATCTTTATATGACAGGGTTATATATTTGATTTAAAGAGCAACAGTAGCATGACCCTGAGTGTTAATTGTGTTGCTGTCTCTCGTTTGTCTGTGTAATCTAATAGCTGAAGGATCTCACTACATCATTTGCTTTACTTAGCCTTAGTTAATTCTAGAGTCAAAGCCCCATCAAGCATGGCACGGTTACAGGCTGTCATTGCTGTTAGATGACAAACGCTGTGTAGATTAAAGAGGTACAATTTCCTCTTTTCTAATGCGGCCTATTGGTGATATCGCTAATCTTTTGCACTGTTCTCCATCTTTGTCATGGAGGCTTTCTGAAAGCCCAGTGACTCCCGGCTTGCCTTCTTCAGCCGCTGACGCCCCTATTAGAGCAATCCGGTTGATAAATGTCATTCAGATTAGCACAGAGATGTGTTTCATCTTGACATCTCTCCCATCGAATGCACATTTTAACTCAAATATCTTTTTACGGCTATGAGTTTTACAAGCTGACAACAAGCGCAGTGACTTTTGAGACCAGGAATTTGCAACAATATTAGGGTTCTGATAAGTAGGCTATGTAAGTAGGTTATGGACTCATTGGGTTTGTCCAACATCAAATTTTTTATACATATTATATGAGATTTTTTTGCTCATGTATCAATTGTCAGACAAATGACATATTGTGTCATTATAAAATACCTTGTCGTTTGTTAGCGATTCCAGTTAGGGGTGGAAATTTTGAATATTTTCAGTTTGTTCACCAAAATTATTCGTTCAGTCACCATCAGTCACCACAGTCTTATGTGTACCGAGTTTGTATTAACTTGTTACAAAACCTGATTTAGCGTTATTAAACATGTGTGCCTTATCGACTTATAAAATCAATAAAATAAGTCTAAATAATGGTTAGGACATTATTGCTCACAGCAAGAAGGTCATGGGTTCGATTCCCGCCCAGAGTATTTCTGTGTGGAGTTTGCATGTTCTCCCCGTGCTTGCTGTGTTTACCGCTTATCCAGTTCAGGGTCGTGGGGGCACTGGAGTCTATCCCAGCTAACTTAGTGTGTGAGGCGGTGTACATCCTGTACAATCAGCAGTTAATCACAGGACTAACACTTAGAGACAGACAACCATTCACACACACATTCACTCCTATGGACAATTTAGAGTAGCTAAATCATCTATGCCCAATCATATGTGTTTGGAGGCAGGAGTAAACCAGAGTACCCAGGGAAAATATATTTTTGTGTATTTGACCTTAACACCAATTAGCTCAGCACTTTATGTTTAGGCGATTGTTGAAACATGATTTAATTCCTTGAACTAACTACTTTTCTGTGTGAAAAACACACTTTATTTGGTGTTTTCTATCTAAAATAATTCACAATGTCTGAATAAAGACATTTCCTCAAATGCCCCTTCCTACACTATACCGATTTGTACACAATTATGATATCAAAGTAGTGAGGTTATCTTGACTTGAACTTCATTGCCTTCTGCCCTATAATTTTCCCACACGACCCATCGTTATGCTACACTGGCTTCTTGTGGTTGCAGATTTTAAGATCTAAAGCCAAAAACAGACCAGCACTTACCACTAACCTAAAAGCATTTATGACACCCGGTAATGGACCACACTCCCTTTAATCCGGCTCGACTGATCCCACTGCTCTCCAGGTACATGTAAAACTCGCATTATTACTGTTGGAAACAGGAATCCAGGATACTTGTCACTGATTCTTCATTATTTATTCTTCTTCTATGGTCTACGGAACCAGTATTAGGATGTATTTATTTTTGGTCTGGAATTCAACACTTGGAGAAAGATGCAGGGTCAATATACACCCACAGTGAAGGATCGTAATAATGTAACTTGCGAATTACAGTACATATCCCAAACATGAATGGTGAATGAAGTTTGAATAACTCTCAGATTAAAATTAAGTTGACTATTAAGAACGTAATGTTGTAAAATTAACAATTGCAGTTATTCTTTGGTTGAGCGTACGCATGTATTATCATCTGCCTCTAAGTGCGTTATGAAATTGTTGCAATTACTCTATTATGGTTCTGCAGTCGCACTTAAATATCGAAATAGTAGCTTGCGTGGCCTCTAAAAAAAAAAAAGAAAGAAGTACGGCGGCGATACTGGTTAGTGAGGCAAAAGCTGACAATATCATCATCTATACAAAGGGTGGTGACTGGGGACTGGGGACTGGGGACTATCAATCAGCCAAGAGGAATCTGGTAGCCTGGTTGTATTATCCACGCAGTCCGTTATCAAAACGACAACCGGCACTTCAATTATAGCAGTGCCAAAGCCCTACTCAGAGATAACGGTAAAGCTAAAACGAGGCTGTAACTCAGGACACAGCGCCTCCCCACACAGCAGCTAATAACACCATGTCTAACTGGCACTCCATCAAACCAACAGGATCTGACCCACCACTGTGAATGGCCGTAATGGATTGATATGGGAAACCTTATGCTTAAGATGAGCACTGCTGTGGTTTTGGGCTGATCCCAACACACAAGGTTTTTAGCTTTATGACACAATCGATAAAAACAATCAGAATTGCCATTTGATTTTGATCTACATTAACATGTGTATGTGGATCAAAGAGGGAAAATACATTTTGTTATTTTTTTCCTACGTGCCGAGGAACAGCGCTGAAAAAATAAGTGTGTATTAGAAAGGAAAAGCGTATCCTGTTCAGGGTTGTAGGGGCGCTGGAGTGTATCCCAGCTAATTTAGGGCATGAGATGGGGTACACCCTGGACAATCGGCAGTTAATCACAGGGCTAATACTTAGAGACAGACAACCATTCACACACACATTCACTCCTATGGATAATTTAGAGTAGCCAATTTACCTATGCCCAATCGCATGTGTTTGGAGGCGGGAGGAAACCGGAGTACCCAGGGAAAACCCACGCAAGCATGGAGAGAACATGCAAACTCCACACAGAAAGACCCTGGGTGGGAATTGAACCCATGACTTAGTTACTGTGAGGCAGCTGCCTGTCTATTCACTCATGCTGCCTTCTTTCTGTTTTAAATGCACTTCATTTGGAAGATAATAGTTAATAATTCATTTAGGTAAGGCTTTGGGTTGTTGATTAGAAGATGTGCCAATGTTGGGCCCTTTCGCAAAGCCCTTAACTCTCTCTCCTCCAGAGCGCTGTGTCATAGCTGATCCTGGATTATGATTCCATCTTTCTAATTTGGGATATACAAAGAAAAAATTGTTTTTTAACAAAAATACATAAATTTTCTTGTTTTATCCTAATTAAAGTGTTTTGAGTTTACCTCTATTAGATCTTACAATATACCTCTGAAGACATGAAAGTTCTAGACTGATTCATCTTTATCAATACTCTAGGCCAGGGGTCTCAAATCCTGCTCCTGGAGGCACTGCACTACACTGCCGAGTTTAGATCCAACACACCTGCCAAGAAATTTCTAACCTATCGTAAAGCATTGATTAGCTGGTTCAGGTGTGTTTAATTAGGGGTGGAGCTAAACTCTGCAGGACAGTGGCCGTCCATGAGCAGGATTGGAGACCCCTGCTCTAGGCAGTTGTGATGGTTACAGTAAATGGCTTGATCAGTTGTTTTGAACTTCAATTCGCTACCTTGCAATCAGCAGTCCAATGACTTACCCACTAATCTCGCTTTTTTATTGACTTGTTATTTAGATTAAATCGGAAAACTGTGACACATGTATGGTCATTATTCATGAAAACAGTTACCTGACAAAGAGCCTTAGCAGTGAACAGAGTTCTAATTAAAATAAAGTTACATGCTTGAGTCTTTTAAACAACTTTGTCTCTAGAAATAAAGCGGGGGAAAAGGCCTGAAAGAGAACAGAGGGTGAACAGAAAAAAAATATGAGATGGGAAGACAGTTTCAAATAAGTAGCCCACAATACCGCAGAGGACAGAGATTACCACAGTGATAATGGAACCTCTGCACTAACAGTCACAAATCACACCGATAGCAAGATATGCAATTTCTATGCAAATATCTGGCAGACAAGTGCAAAAGAAAGTGGAATATAAATTGAGCAATTTCCATATACTGGGACTTCTTCCTTTTCACTTGCCATGCTACAGCCACTTGTTTGATTCGCCAGGCTAGGTCAACAAGCGTTCCAATCTGGTGTCGGACATCACCCTATAAAGGTGTTTTCATGCTTCGTACAGCTTACACCGTGTTACTGTATGAGCGAGCCTCCTTGTCCTTTTTGCTTTATTCACTTCAGCGCCTTGCCAAGATCCAGATGGCTGTGATAGCAGTCACATTTGGGTTGCACAAGCACTGATCGTATGCCAGGCAATGCAAGAACCCCATTAATCTCCCTTATCAGCATGGCACTAGGAGCTAAGTCCTCTGTACCGCGCACTTTGCGTTGGGGTCATTTCTAACTCACGGAGGTTGAATAAACCTTGGGACAGATGCTCTGATTTATGAGTAAGCCGGAATTACAACAGTTGTGCTAACATCACGCTCAGGACAAAAGCCCTGCATATGCATTCTTAGGTCACTTGTTTATTGTGATTGTTTTTTGTTTTTGTTTTTTTCCAGAAGAGATTCTGCTCGCCTTGTCGAAAAACCACAATGCTGACAATTGCGCCGTCCTGCAGGCCGATAAAAAGCTAATTAACTTATGGACCTCGCGCTTTTATCGGCACGTGTCAATGCTAACCGTGGCATGATCCTGATAAGATCAAGTGAACGTTGAGTTCCTGAAGGTCTGCATGTTATTAGGGACATTGATATTTCAGCCCTACTCCTACTGAAGAGAGAATGATTTACGACAGTAAAGGATGAGAAAAGATCGAGCCGAATAAGAAGCGTCGCAACCCGTTTACCCTGTTCTACAAGTTTTCTGTGCTATGCTAATTATAGACTGCTATTGGTCTTTACGGTAATTTATTGTTTGAAAATGTTAAATAAATAATCGATATATATTCAAGTACCTCGTATATTTTCTCTTATGCTTGTTTACATTATTCAGTTAGGGGGTAAAATTGATGAACAATCTGTGAGGACCTGGATGTCTATTAGCAATTAATAAGAAGAATGCATTTTTTTCATGCACTGAATCACTTACAGTTTATTTCAGGTTCAATGTTGAGCTCATGTTATGAAACTTTTCTTTTTTAATGAAAACTAAATACGGTTTACATTGTAACTATAATAAAAACAATAATTTAATTCATCACTATTTGATTTCTAAGCTTGGGTGGTGAAACAAGTAAAAAAAATGTAATAATTTTAAAAAGGCATTTCCTTCTTTCATCTTTGAAAAAAAGAAAAAAAAAGGAAATTATGTTGCATTAAAAAAAACATGTTTTACTTGCTTTTCAATTTTATTATATGAAAAACACACAACAAAACATACTTGCTGAGGATTTGCACTTAAAAAAAAAAATAAAAAATACATTAAAAGGGAGAACCCCATTAGGTAATGCCTAACCTCTTTGACACCTTTTGTTACTAGAATACTCAATTTACTCCAAATGCTATTATTAAACAGAAAAAAGTAAAATTAATAATAATGCACCATTCCCAAGCTTTTTAGCACGCTGCTGTAATTTTATTTTTTGCTCATCCCAGTGCAGGATTAATAACATCTTTTCTTTCTGATAGACTACTGTTGTGTGAATCTTAATATAGAACAAATCTGCTACCGATGCAGGAAATACATCTTGTGATTTTGAGCTGTCTTCAGCTGACAGTTGTTTCCACGTCTTGATTTTGGCTAGCTGAGCTAGAGCCGGGGAAAAAATAAAGTGCCATTTGTTTTAGTTAGCCACAGCATGTTAGACAGCAGTGACATCAGACTGGAACTGGATAGGCTATTTTCACTAGAGAAGTCAGGTGGCTGATTTGTGGGCTGCTTTTCTCAGCTTTTTGTTCCGTAAACTTATGCTAACTAAATGAGGACAATGTCTTTTGGTGCAGTTTTATCAGTAAATTGAAGTTTAGGCAACGGCAGAATATCTATTACAGACCGCACATCCCAAAATTAGATTTGACTAGAAACAATAATAGTCCCAAGGTATAAACTTAGACCTATGAAGGTAGCATAACTTAAACAATAGCATAAACAGTGGCATTCACTAACACACCAGAAAAAACAGCATACTACCACAACAGAATAAAAAAAAAATGACTAAATGTACAAAGTGGCTTATATACACGACTAATGAGGGCGACCTAATCAGCTAAAAACAAAACACCTAAAAACAATTGAGAACATTAGGGAAAGAGCCAATCACAAGACACCAGTGAAGTCACCAATCACATGACGAGAGTCAAGGCAGCCATAAGGCACACAGAAAAACAAAAGACAAAAGATAACAAATGAAGTGTTCCAGCATATTGATGTGGTTGCCCTCTGGTGGTAAAGTTTCACATATCTCTGACACTGTTTGGTAATCAGTATAAAAACAAGTAATCCTATCAGTCAAACGTCTTCATATGATACAAATTCACAGGTCAGAAATGACCAAACCTGAACTTGACACGCGGAATATGAATTCATAACTTCTAGGGTTTCCGGTCACCTGCGTTCCTATGTTTGTGAATGCAAGTCTATGAAATAAAAAGTGTAGAATGAACACAACATGACATCTTATTATGAACACTTAGTTTTGACCAAATTGACCAACTGTCTTAGACACTTTAGAACTGAAGTGAATCTAATGACCGATAGCCTGTTTGTTATCATGTAAAACAGAAAGTGCGAGGCGGCATACAAAGACCTGGAGCATGGAATCAAATATTTTAGCACTAAACCAAATATATACTTTACAGCTAATTTCATTTTAGAGTTAACTCAAATTAACTCAAATCCTTGCAGTTTTCAGAGAAGTAATTATAGGAAATGACCTTTTAAAGAGTTAATCCAAGTCTAACATTTAACTTAATTCCATGGAGTTAAAATCCAGTTAAAATCCTTATCCAAATGCTTCAGGGTTTAATTCAGCCGAGAACATGAAAAACTTATTAAGTGCCGTAAAGTCATATTTCTAACACTTTCTATAGGCATATGACTGCACACTGGTCGTCGGTTCCTCTGCCTACATAACGTGGTACAAATTACATTTTTCTCTGAGTGTATTTACATTTAAAACTAAATCTGTAAGTGGAATATGTGTAAAAGGATTAGCTGTGGTCTATATATATGAGTTCTGATGTGTGCTGATCTATTCGATTATAATGTACTGGGAATTCCTTAACTGATGTTCCAAAATGGTTAAACATTTATTTATTGTATATAATGTCATTTTTTAATATTATTTTTTTCCAATTTGACATTATATTGGTTTATGACTTATATAACACTGGGCCCTGGAGCAGAAATGTGGGGCCTCAGCGCTTTCTGAATAAAAAGTGCAATAATTATCTTTATTAAAGTTACCAATGTTAAGATAATGTTTCCGTGTGCATGGGGTGTGAGTTTGGGTTCTGGGAGGCCCTCCAGTTGTTTAAATCCATAATTTTAGAAATGCATGGTGCACACTGTTAGAGTTGTTCAAATGGCAATTACTAATGAATGCAGTAGGCTATATTTCTCAAATATACACGAATAACATTATGACCACTTTAATATTGTGCTGGTCCCCTTTTTTCTGCTAAAACAGGCCTGACCCATCGATTCATGGGCTCCACTAGACCCCTGTTGGACTGTATGAGATTACTCAAGTGTTCACTGACACAAACTCTCTTCCATCCACCCTACAGTCTCTCTCTCTCTCTCTCTCTCTCTCTCTCTCTCTCTCTCTCTCTCTCTCACTTTCTCTCTCTCTCTCGTACACACACACACACACACACACACACACACACACACACACACA
>JAOUQX010000030.1:23502628-23513432 GCA_028566295.1 Liobagrus marginatus
GTCAGCCAGAACGAACGGCGCCCCTGGAGCAAGTGAGGTTAAGGGTCTTGCTCAAGGACCCAATGATGGCAGCATGTGTGGAGCAGGGCTCGAACCCCTGATCCTCTGATCACTGACTCAGAGCCTTACCCACTGAGCCACCGTCACCAGTTCATTACATTACATTACATTATGATGAATGTGACTTGGACTGGAATATCCCAAATTTCAACTCAATTTTGAAATTATTAAATGGAATAGTTTGAGTGAATAATTCCCACCCTGCGAGGATCCCGAGGCATCTAAAGGTGTACCAAAAACAGTTGGAAATCACTTCATGAAAATTTCACACATTCAATGTAAAGACAGCATGGAGGACTTGGTGCTGCATCTGTAATAACCTGTAATTAATCTCTAATGATGTTGAAATTGTTTATAATCTGATCAGAAGCTCCTGGTTAAACAACTCCATGTGTCTGTATTTGATCATAGAATGGACATCATTTACTGTATATCATGCTCTCCAGTGTTTATGATGTTGATAATGTTTCATAATCACACGCTCTGCTGTCACCCAAGTGACGATAGGTCCCCTCTTGAATCCTCTCAAGGTTTCTTCCTCATACCATCTAAAGAAGTTTTCCCTTGCCACAGTCGGCTCAGGCTTAATAATCAAGGATTAATAAAACCCCAAATTCATTTATAAGTTTACAATAATTTTCAAAAATTTTATATTTTCTCAAATTTATGTTCTGTAAAGCTGCTTTCAAGTTCAAAGTTTATTTGTCACATGTACATCATACATAGTACAACATACAGTGAAATTCTTTGACGCCTGACCAAAGGTTTGCTGTAAATAGGGGTGGGGGAGAGAAAAAAAGTGTACAGGGGGGTTGGTTGCATATAAATATAAATAATATTTACAATAAGTACAGTAATTACAAATTGCAAATGTACATCTATATGCAATATGTATATGCACTATAATATTATATATACAGTGTACATATACATTCTGTGCAATATTGTGCATATGGGTGTGCAAAAGAGAGTTCAAGAGAGAGTCCTGTGCCAATGTGTGTGCAAAGAGCAAAAAAAAAGAAAAAAGCTTTGAGACAATGTCCATAAAACGCTATACAAATAAAATTGAGTTGAATTGAACTGAATATTGTGGGACTAAAAGCGGAAAATGTTAATTGGGTTCAATGAACTGGAGGCAAATTGCAGATTTTTTTTGTTGATGTTACATTTCTCGGAAGTGTCAATAATATTTTTTACATTGCTGCCATTTGAGTAATGTAAAAAGTGCTCTGTTGTAAACTTACCCTGCAACTTGCTCTGTTGTGAAAAAGCAACAGAGCATGTTGCATTAGCTAACTAAGCAGCTGAGGAGTAATGGTCTTCCTCTGGGGCCCAGTTGTGGCAACTTGGTGGTGATCTGATCAGCCGTCTAACTCCAACCAACTCCTGTTTTTCATTTGCATTTTGAGTCATCTCAATCCAATTCAGTTCCATTTGATTTATAAAGCGCTTTTAACAATACAAAAAATACACATTAAGAAGAAATATAAAAAAGTTGAATGTATGACATATATCCCAATTAGAAAGATTTAGGCGACGATGGCAAGGAAAAACTCCCTAAACGTAATGTTAGGAAGAAACCTTGAGCGGAACCAGACTCAGGGAGAACCCATCCTCATGTTGGGGACAGCAGAATGTGTACCTAGAGGCATTGTAATATGCATTGTAAATGTAGACATATTAACATAAGTTCAGTCTTGACCCATCCTTGTACACCGTCCATCAGTTCACCAGATGATGGCTGGAGGGTCATCTGCCACATTTATTGGACTGTATGGAATATTCTTTATGAATATTTCAGTGTACTCTGATGTTAAAACCTTTGTAGAAGATTAACATTAATGACACACAAAACCACATCCATTCCACATCCATGCTGATAGTGATAAATTTTTTCCGACCATAAAAATAATGTGACGACATTTAATTATACTATACCATTGCATATTTTGGCCAGAGAATAAACGACAACTGAAAGTGACGTATTTGTGCTCGTGTCCTAACTAATTGTTTTAGAGGCTCTGACCTGCGTGCTACCGCCACCACCATCCGGAGGGGCTAACGAAGGGAATTTCACCAGCTTTAATTTCACCTTTGCTCCCCTGGAGTTTAATTAATTCGTGCAATTATGGCTTTAATTGGACATATTTACTAGTTTCATAGATTCCCAGCAGCACCAAGGGTCATAAGCCTGTCAGGGGTTCCTCCTGTGTAGTTTTTTGCTCTGCGCCGTGTCACAAATACATTGGAGCAGTGATCGTTCTCAAATGAGAGTAATTAGTCAAATGTCATGTCCTATTCCCACCTCTCTCCATGGCTTACTGGCATAGTAGCTCAAAGGTAAAGCTAAAAGATTAATAGCTGTGGAATTTCATTAAGTCGAAAATACAGAGAGAAAGTAATTAAACTTCAGCCATTTGCCTTAAGAGACCTTTACATGATCCGTAGAAACAGGTTGTTTATTTATTTATTTACTTTATTATTTATTTTTTTTAACCCCTTTTTCTATTGGTAGTTATGGAGAAAGACTTCCCATAGCACTTGGAAAAATACAAATGAGTTAAATAAGCTAATGAGTGAAAGTAATGTGATAATAAAACGGTCAATAGCCAGCTCACTTTCCACATAGAAAATTACACTGAGACTTCGGGGAGTGAATTAGAGAACGGCAATGATTTGGTGGTACGACTAATTTGCGCTCACAGTTGCAAACAAACAAACTTAGAAAATGGGCAAGAAAACACCCACAAAGAGCCAAGAAGACTGACTGTTTAAAGAGAATCCAAATGGAAAAGGAAAAGGGAAGAAATGCTCATGGATCTTAAATCAATTAGTAAAAATAATCATAATAATAATATCATTAGTACTTTTCAAATTAAACTAAATAATTATTATTATTTTGTTATTATTTTTTGTTGTTTTATATGTAATCCTATATTTATTAATTTCTTTAAATGGTGAATATTATTTTTTTCTCATACATTTATTTTAAAAATGATATTAAAATGGTATTATTTGCATGATAAAAGATTATGAAATATTTCAGACTATGGAATAGAGATTCACATAGATCAATAAGATCATTGCCGGGCCCTTGGGCAAGGCCCTTAATCCTCAAATGCTCAGTTAGATTGAAAAAAAATAAGAAAAAATTTTGAGTAAGTGGCTCTGGGTTAGGGTGTCTGCCAAAATGTCGGAAATGGAAATAAAAAATAATTAAGTAATTGTTGCATGCACTGCATCATAGACTGGATTCATTCATTCATTCATTCACCAAATAGTTCGAAAGAATCTTTGAAAACTGAATCCAACTTCCTGTTCACTCTATAACCCAATAGCCAGGATCCACATTTTACAGAAAAATCTATTTGAAGTAATAACGTAATAAAAGAAATAAGAAACGACTTTTGCCCTAGGAAAAATCTCATCTCACCGAAGCACAACACACGGCACACCGCACCACGCTGACTCCCAAGACATCCTCCCGTCTCTCCGTTTGCTCGGAAAGCTCACTCCAGAGCGCACCTTCACAGCTGTCTGGCATTGCCAGTATAGATTTTTTTACACTCACACCATGCTTGAGATGATGGTTTATTGGCTAACTCAAAACAACTTCACATCAGTTCATAAAAGGACGTGCCAGGAGTCTGTCATCGTGAGGAACTGGAACGTTTAAAATGAACTTTAGAGTTCTGCAGTCCTTTAGAAAAACCCAGAGGCCACAAATCTTTAGGACTATAATAAAGAGGACAAGGCACTTTATTCTAATTTTATTCTACTGTGCTAGATTTATATATGATAATAGCGCCTTAAAATGCATAATGCTCACTTACTGATGTTTTGACATATAGCTAGTTATTATAATTGTTAAAAATGGACCCCTTGAGGGTTTTTTTTTCCTTTACATTTACAGCATTTGGCAGACTTCCTTATGCAGAGTGAGTACATGTATCTTATTTATCCAATTGAGTAGTTGAAGTTTAAGGGCCTTGCTAAAGGGCCCTAAAGTGGCAGCTTGGTGGTGCTGTGGATTGAACACACAAATCAGTAGATCCAACACATTAATCACTGAGCTAGCACTTCCTCTTTAGTGTTCTGGTTTTCCAAAGCTGTAGTTTATTCTGTAATACAGTATAGGGCTGTAGATTCTTCAAACCTGATTGGCCAAAAAGTGTTGATTATTATATTTATGACGTATTTGTATGTAGACAGGATATCATGTCTAAACACACAGGATGGTTCCTCCTCAAGATTTCTTCCTAGAATCATCTTAGAAAGTTTTTCCCTTGCCACCGTTGTCATCACCACAGGCTTGCTTATTGGGATACATTTCATTTCAGTCGGTTGCTTGCGTCGATGTTATTAATTAACATGATAGGGCTTACCATTTGGTTTGGCGGTATGGATCCGTTCTGGGCGGACTCACGCGCCCGTCCGAGCGCCTTGATTGGACCGGGCGGGGAGAGCGGCGAGTCGACCCCCCCTGGGGTGCGGAACGGATCCGGTGCTGTGCGCTCCAGTGTGTGCGGGTGCTGCTGTTGCTTGGTGTTGGCTTCGTCACGTGAGTGGGGCTGGTGGCGCACTCTCCTTGATGTAGAGGTGGTTTGTATTTGCCTGGCAGAGTTGGGGGCGGAGGTGGGTTGTTGAAGCGTGCGGGGCGATAGAGCAAGGCAGGCGGCGGCTTTTGAAGGGTTGCTGTGATTGATGTCGGTATCTGAAACACCTGGTGCAGCTGATTTGCACTTCGACTGACGCAACCGCCTGAACTAACGCTAATCGATAGCTCGATTTCTCCTTTTTTTTTTTTATTAAAAATTTGTATTTCCTGTGAAGCTGCTTTGAGGCAATGTCTAATGTTAAAAGCGAAATATAAAAATACAATGAAATATATTTTAAAAAGGGGATGGTAGCTCAGCGGTTAAGACTATGGGTCAGTGACCTGTCAAGTTACCATCATTAGGCCCTTGAGTAAGGCCCTTAACCCCACTTGCTACAGGGTTGACACACGCTCTGGCCCCAGCTTCCTAATAAGCCAGGATATGAGAAAATTACCCAATTCATAAAGTATAAATAAAAAAATAAAATACAACTCAATTATTAGTTATTAATTTTAATATGAATTATTATTAATTATTATTGACCTCTATTGTAATCGTACGTGAGTTATGTAATAAATGTAATGGCAGCATCCATTTTTTTCAAGTCAAAAGTTATGAAATTTGGCATGCCAGGAGAACACAATGTGATATGATACCATGCCGACTTTGAGGTTTCTAGGACCAACAAGTCAAAAGTTATTTAATATAAAATATAGGAAATATTGAAATAAAATACGTCACTATTAAGGTCCACTATGCGATCACAGCGACACACAAATGGAAGACGCTGAATCACGGAATGAACTCTAACAAAACAAACAGGAAATAAATTACCTTTTAATTTACCTGCTCTGTGCTTGTACACAATGTAATAATTTATGATTAGATATAAACCTATTTTGTATATTTTGGTCTAATATCATAAATGTGGTCTCTTTAGATTTCTTGATCATATGATTATTTTGAATCGGAATGAGAAAGAGTATACGCATGTGGTGAAGTTACCACTTCATTAATTCTGAAAATCGAAGATCTGCTCGTGCAGACCAGCGCCAGCATGATCTCTGTGTTGCCAGAATGATGTTAATGCCTCATCGTGTGATTTGTTGATCATCATTAGTTCAATCGCCAATTACTGGTGTTGAATAAAATCGTTTATTTGAATTGGGATTTTCTCTTTAGATTTCTTAATCATATGATGAATATGAATCGACATTGGCCAAAGAATCAGGAGCAACAGACATTAATTAATTAAGTGTGTTTTATGTGTTATGTAAATTGTTTATTACTACAAAGGCTACAAATTGGGCATGACCCCGTTAATTGCTGCTTGCAACTATATTTATTATTCATATTATTATTATTATTATTTGGACAGTATTCCCAGCTGTAATTCAAAACAAGTCACAAAATGACATGAATGCAGTTATTCTAATGGTTTATCCTTCTGTCGGAAGCACTTACACAGGGAAGCTTTACATGAATGGATTGAAAAATGTGCGTAATTGTTAATACATGGACGCTTGGTGTCAGGAGAATATTCACTGAACATCTGGCGTGCTAACAATCAGACTCTATATTATTATATTGTATAAAGAATCCGGATGGAACATTGCATTGTTTTGGCAACGTAATTATTTTGTGTTCAAATTTAAAGAGAGAGCCTGACGAGAGAATAATATGACTGTGTATAGCTGCTATAATGTAAGTGATAACAGATGTTGCACAAAATTAAACGCACCCGTAAATCAGTAAAAGTCCCTTCTTTGGAAAATAATTTTCAAAAAATTTAAGACTTTAGAATGTACGGTTAGGATGTGGTAATAGTTTTGAGGAAAGTGTTGGTCTGCTGATAAGAAGGCTGTGAGTTCAAATCCCTTGACTGCAATTCTGCCAGTGCTGGGCCCTAGAGAAAGGTCCTAAAACTGCTCCGGTGTATAAATTAGGTAAATGAAAGAGGCGTTGGATAAATGCTGTCAATGAAAAAATATTAATCCACTTCCTGATTTGTAGCTTCAATTCACCCCATTCAGTGATTAGTTTCCTATTCCAGCATACCCTGTTGTTTTATTCCACTTGCATGCCCTTTACTGTGAATCACACATCACTAGACTCTATTGTTTGGCAGCATTTAAAATGACTAGCATTTGGCAGGATGGAAGAATACATTTCTGCTTAATTAATCCCATTCCTTACTCTAGGTATTAAAAAGCAATGGCGTGTTTAACAACTTTCTGCGATGCTAAAACGGGCAATTAGTCACCGCCTAATCATTTTTCATACACTTTATGGATATGTTTAAGTCGTAGCTTAGCCTCTCTGGTGGAAATTGCAGCAGACGCCTTTGTCTCGTCTCCTCATCTTGTTTCCTCTTTTCTTTGCCGGAGCCGTTCCCTGTGCAGCTTTATCGCCACGGACACCGCGGCGTGCGAACGCTTCGCTTCTGATAGCGCTGATAGTAACGCCGCACTAGGTGTTCATTACTGGGTGTGATTGATCGAAAATCGGAGGCGTCCCACTTTCATTCTCAGCAAAGCAGCATGATATCTAGACGAGAGGTCTGACTATTAGCGTAACCTAATTAAAGTGGAGGCAAAATAAAAGCTGTGGCTAATGCTAAATGGAGCTAAAATGTGCAAACGATCGCTTTAGGACATTGGCATAGGCATGAGAATGTAGGTAGATCCAGGAGAGCAAGGTGAGTGAAGACAACAGGCGTTGTGTTTTTTTATTTGTTTGTTTCCCTGGATTTATATTATTTACCCAATCTCATACTCATTGCATGTCTTAATCGTTTCTTTCCTTATATCTTATGGACTGCAAAAACAGACTCATTCTTCATATAATGACGGTAATGACGATATGTCTTTATGTCATTAGAATGTTTTTTTTTTACTAGTAGCTGTCTCCTTTTTTGCAGACATGATCATACAGGCTTATTTATCTAAAATAAATATTTTGAAGCAGACACATTTTCTGTTCTGCACTCAACTACACATCCCAGAATCCTCACCGGTCTAAAAACATGGGTGCCAAAAACTACAATACAAAGACTCTCTTACATTCACGTTCACCTGAACACTAATAACACCCACATGAGTTCGATCACCAGCACTGCAATACAGTTTAGAAGGGGTGGGTCTCAATCAGGTCCTTTACTCCCTAGGTCGTCTATCAGTATCTTTTGTATGCTAGTTCAGGCATGGTTATGCGGGAAGTGGTATGTCAGTGGTTAAGGAACTGACAATACCTGAATATTATGGGATATTTGGATATCCAGAACCGCCAAGCTCCACTTTTAGCTCCTTATCAAGACCCTAAAGTCTCAGCTGCTCTGTAGAATAAAAAAATTAGATAAGTTAAGTACGTTTCTTTGGAAAACAAATAACGGAATGTAAATGTTAGGCACCTGGTTGGTTTGAGGGCACAAAGAGGGTGTCTGACTGACAGGCAAAGCATTTGGACAATCTTTAAACACTTAAATGTCACTGGACATGAACAAATCGATTATTTGAGAACAACGTCTTCAGGTTACTCCCATTTTTGACGGAATTTGCTGAGAACTAAAACTGCTGGTTTTTTGCAGTGCATTGTGGGATTGTTTTTTCAAACTGAACCTTCTTGTGTACTTGAAAGATTTTGCGATTGAGAGAAATAGACCTAAATTAGCCAAATTCTTGACTACTAAACTAGTAGTACTACACCAGTGATGGGAATAACGGCATTTTAACTAATTGGCGTTACTAACTGCGTTATTTTTTCCAATAACGAGGAATCAAACAGATAACCCTCCCGTTAGGATGCCGTTACCATTACCATAACATTATTATAATTGAGCTCGCTGAAGAGGTTTTCATTCGAGCAGGCTCTCTCTCTCAGCCGGACCTGAAACATATATTCTCTGGTGTGTGTGTGTGTGTGTGTGTGTGTGTGTGTGTGTGTGTGTGTGTGTTGGGGGGTGGGACACATAACTGATGTTGATTGGTGTGTATGTCTTGGGAGGTAGGCGGGAGACAACCACAACTGATGATGATTGGCTTTGGAGTCAATTCCAATCGTTTCCCAACCAGAGGCAGAGTAGCTAGTGCGGGTATTCACACACACACACTCAGTTTCTAACTCAGTTACTGTTTGTGAGATGTAAATAGTAACTATAACTGATACTTTTTTAAAGTATCATGCCCAACACTGATTGACACACCCAAAATCTCTGACACCTCACGCACGTTTGTGTGAGTCTTTAGCAAATCTTATATTACTCTTAGTCTTAGTCAAACATATTGAGTGTGTTTGCTGTCTGGACTTTGATATTGCCTGCTATAATTGATGCTGTTTTGGATTATAGCTTCGCACTATTCTGATCTTAGTGTCCGTAACCCCGTTCCTGACAATATGGGTGGTGGTGGCTCAATGGTAAGGCTCTGGGTCAGTGATCGGAGGGTTGGGTGTTCAAGCCTCGCACCAGGCAAGATACCAGCATTGGGTCCTTGGGCAAGGCCCTAAACCTCACTTGCTCCAGGGAGGCCACACGCTCTGGCTGAGCCCAGTGTTCAAATTCGTATGCTGGGATATGCGGAATTAAAACATTTCACTGCGTGCATGTGATAAATACCAGCTGAATTTTGAATGTGAAATATCTCGAGCCTAGTGCTCCTTAAAAACAGAAAAGGTACATATGATTGGTACTTAAAAGGCACCACAAAAAAAGAAATAAGAAGAAAAACAAAGAGACAGACTATCTGCTATGGATATATTTCAACAGCTACAACAAGCTCAGGCTCTGCTATAAATAAAAGCAATTACACACAATTGCATGTCTTTGAGAGCCAATCGAAATATCCATCTGCAAAATTAGAATATCCTACCCTGCTCTCCACCATGCACAGCACCGGTAATAGGCTTCTCTACCCTAATGGGTTTTTGCCTTCGTTTTCTAATCTAATACACTGATCATTTGCCAACTCTTTCACACATGACTCTTTTGTCCTTTATAATGCCGCAATTAGTTGCAAATACCAGGACAGATTACGTACAGCGCCACTTTTTCTTTTTCTCTTGGACCAGATGTATGTATATAAGTTTGAACTCATTCCCAAAAACTCTTAAAAAAGGTTTTTAATATTCATAATCAGACCTGAATACTTTCAATCCATGTAAAGGAATGTATTACTGGATTAAATGATTGCAAGATTTGGCAACTCAGGTTGAAATGTAATTATCTAATCTGATTACTCCAAACGTTCCCTTTTCATCATGATTAAAGTGGAAAAGTAAGCACTATAATCAGAGTTCATTAACATCCAGGTCGAATTGATCAATCCCAGATGCTATTGCCTATTAAGTCACCTATGAGTGTGTTTTTAGCAGCCAAAGTGATGTACACTATAGTATATGGTTAAATATTTTTAAATAGCTTGCCAGCATATAAATATATTATAGCTTAGTGTTTCCTCCCTAAACTGTTACTATATACAGGTGCATCACAATGAATTAGAACATCATGGAAAAGTTCGTTATTTCAGGAATTCAACTCAAATTGTATATTAAATAAATCCAATGTACACAGACTGTAGTACTTTAAGTCTTTGGTTATTTTAATTGTGATGATTTTGGCCGCATTTAACAAAAACGTATCATTATTTCAGCTAATTAGAATACTTCATAAGACCAATAAAAAACATTTTTAGTGAATTATTGTCCTTCTGGAAAGTATGTTTATTTACTGTATATATACTCAATACTTGTTAGGGGCTACTTTTGCTTTAATTACTGCCCCAATTAGGCGTGGCATCAGTCTGTAGCACTGCTGAGGTGGTATGGAAGCCCAGGTTTCTTTGACAGTGGCCTTCAGCACATCTGCATTTTTTCATCTGCAAAAATAATAGAATTTATACACCTGTATTTGAAAATACAAAGTTGTCTAAAATGTAATTTGATGTACCACAATTGTTCATTCACTGGAACTAAGAGACCCAAACACTGTTCCAGCATGATATGCTCCGGTTTGGCGCTGCTCCAGTCGGCTGCCTCGCGGCTACTCTGTACTTAACTTGCTAACTTTTCTTGTTTTATACTAGTTTTATACTAGTTTTTACCTGCTACTCTTTCTAATTTTCTTTTCAACATGGAGCACATTAAATACAGCA
>JAOUQX010000030.1:23590634-23601285 GCA_028566295.1 Liobagrus marginatus
ATAGTACTGTAAGTGGGTGGGATATATTACTGTTAGTGGGTGGGATATCTTACTGTTAGCAGGTGGGATATATTACTGTTAGTGGGTGGGATATATTACTGTTAGTAGGTGGGATATATTACTGTCAGTGGGTGGGGATATATTACTGTTAGTGGGTGGGATGTATTACTGTTGAAGTTAACGTTATAAGCAGTAAAATGTACAAACGTAAGGATTTGAGCGAGATTACGGATCAAATTGTGTATCTAAACGACTTGATTAGAGCATCTACAAAACTGCAGCTCTTGTGGGGTGTTCCGGTCTGCAGTGGTCAGTATCTATGAAAAGGGGTCCAAGGAAGGAACAGTAGTAAACCGGTGACAGGGTCGTGGGCGGTCATGGCTCATTGATGCACATGAGGAGTGAAGGAGCCCCAACTCACAACTTACAGGACTTAAATGATCTGCTGCTGACATCTTGGTGCCAGATACCACATACACACCTTCAGGGGTCTAGTGGAGTCCATGCCTCGACAGGTCAGGACTGTTTTTAGCAGCATTTTACCACGCACTCTATTTATTGTCATAGTGCTCCTATCTGGAGTTCATTCATTATTTTCTTTAGTTCAGGAATCCAATATAATTTTGTATATTTTTGAGCTGTAAACATGCATTGTTTTTAAATCCGAAGAAAACAAACCTTTTTGTCATCATTTTGCTTCTGTGAAAGTGTGTACTCAATAATCTTAGAATCAAATTACACAAATCATGGCGCTAGTATTGTAAAATACAATTAATTACAACCAGATTGTATCGTTTCACAGCTTTTTAAAAATGGAAACTATTCTTTTCTGACAAATTGTTGAGGTATAAACCTTTTCCCATCTTTAATTGTATACCATAAAGTTAGTTTAGTACTAAGAGTGCTGAAAAGTATTAAAGGCTACATGATTCAAGCAGCAGTTCTTCGGCACAAGTGTTTAGAATCCACTGAAGAGAGATATAAGATGGATGTAGGTCCATCCACAGCCTAGAATGCGTCAACATCGATTTATATTGACATTTTTATTGCATTTTGTGTGCATTTATGAAAACCATGAGCAGACAATTTAAACTTTGGTTGTAATGTTTGTCATTATTTTTCAATAATTCTCTTGAAAGGTGCTGATAATCCGGAAGATGACTATTATATTCCAACGTCGTTCCATATCCAAACTCACGAGCTCCATTTTCAAGAATGGCTCATCCTCTCACACGTGCAGTCACACAGAAAACCCTGCTTTTTAAAGCCAGACATGTTTAATCTCATCTGGTCTCCAACAAAAAAAATTGAACAGCTTTTATCGCTCGCCGCTGTCTGGTTCACGGGTCTATATTCTCCACCACAAATAAGTGGCGTGTGACGCAAGGGTAATGACAATTATTGGATGTGTGAAGGAGTCGTGCTGAATCGCCCGCAAGCAGCCAATGAGCGCCGTCTCTCGGGGATCGGACTTATGGCCAGCTCTACTTTCTAGACTTTGGTGTAATTGCCTTCCAAACCACAAGCCTCCTGCCAATATCCAATTGTATCCGCTGCCTGTTTTCCTCATCATTCAGAAGCGGGGGATTTTTCTATTGTTCACCATCCAAGACAAGATGAGCTCCAAGCTCAGAAGAAAATACGGAGTAAATGACCCAGAAAACATCCGCTGCTGTCGTGTTTACCAGTGAAACGCAGTGACGCCGTTTCAAATGAACGTACTTATCGATGAAGACGCAGAACGTTTGCAAGCCGGACTAAAATAACCCGCTGTGGTGAGGAAATGACATTAAAAGTGAAATGACAAATAAAACCACCGAGTTTGTATCAACATTTTAACAGCCCTCTGGTATTGTTATTTGTAAAAGAGACACAGCTTATGTGTAAACAGATGAATCTTTGGATTTCTGCATTATTAGAACGATGCGAGCGTTTCTCTTTCTAGACTAGACGGATTGAGCTTCGCATTCTGCTATTTATAGGCTCCTCATTTCCGCAGGAACCGAGAATCATCTCGATCCCCCTGGCTTTTGCCAAAGGCTTAGCATGACATATGGCTAATCTGGTTATTATGCAATTTATCAGCCATTCCAGTATAACGGGGAAACTGGGTGCATTTCACGTGTGCTTCACCGCAATAAGTCCATGCTGAGCTAATGAGTAAGCGATGCAGCACAGCCATAATACGTTCACTCTCTCTTCAGGGTAGTACTGCTGCGAAACGACTTGTTAGACCAAGCTGCTCCATTACCCAGCCCAAATTAAGTTCACTAATGACGGCCCGGGCTTCCATGTGAGCTGGAATGGATTAAACGCCAAACACAGATGATTGAGGTGCAAAATGTGGGGGCAGGTTTAATTAAGGAGGATCATCTCCACCGGCGGATACATTTTGACAAGCCTTTTTCATACTGACCTTAAATGAACCAGATTAGACCGAACCATTTACTGTAGTCCGCGCTCGACACATAAGGCTGACCCATCACAACACAAAGCCGTTCATTACCAAGATCCATGTTGGTCGAGACATGTTGCGCATGCAATCTGTAGCTTGGGGGGGAAAAATCAGACCAAATCTCCACTGAGCTCATCAGAGCCTGAGGGTTTAACTGTGGCCTAACGACTCATGCTGTTACAGCAAGTGTCTTTTGTGTCGGATTTCCTTCTGATATGCGTGATTTAGCGAGACTGGCGTTGAAAGACAAAGCTCCTCATTTGCAGACGGACAGCCCGGGTTTGATGAGGGCCGCGCTTTCGTACTGTCAGCTAAGTGAGGGCTGGACGCCATTAAAGCTTCATAAATCAGGCTTTAATGTGACAGGAGATCGTGAGGTTGCGAGGGCGTAACCCTATGATTTAAATGGCCGAGTGTAGCGGAGGACGTGTCCGGATAATGATGCCAGAATGCGTGCTATTGATCATAACTCCCTCTTGTGTCTATATGGGTGAAAGCATTTTAGAAAAATTGAAGTGCGATTTCTTGGCAGCTCAATGTGCTGGGAGGAAGTCATGAGGGAGAACGCAACAAAAGGAGTGTTTGAACAATGTGACTAATGTGTTTACGTTACGGTTCCCAGGCCACTTATGATCATTTTTCTAGTGCTGTCCACTCAAGCTTGTCTGTATTGTCATTGGAAATTCGATCAGGGTGTCACATACGATCTTTGTCTTTAGCCGGACAACCCAAGAAGAAAAAAAGGGAATATACGTTCAGTTTTGCTAACTTAGCTACTTTTTTTGGTAAGAACCAGCAACTTTATTTAAATAATAAAAAAAAATGCTTAGGTCCGTAAAGATCAATTACTGATCACTATCAATCGATATTTGCTGTTGTTCCTAATCACTGATCGCCATTGTTTCCAATAACCAATCACAGATCTTCTCTTCCTAATGACCAATCCATAATAATCATTGATCACAATGACGAATCACCAACCACAATTGCTCCCTCTAGCACACTGTCTGGGTTCATGAAACAGTTTCTTGTTTTTCACACACATGCTTTTCAACATCTAATCTTACTGTACACCTTAAGCACACGGCCCAAACACACACTTGCATTTAACCTCATGCAGCATCTTGTGCTCCACATTCGGCCCCACGCTGGTCGTCTCCTCCATATTATCACCTTTGCTGGTCACTGCTATAGAGCACAACTCATTAGTACAGTAAACCCAAGTGTGTGTGAGATCCTTACCACTCTCTCCGCATGGCTTCGCCCCTTCAATCACAAACTGGTGCTTAACCTCGCCCCAACCCCCACACTTCGAATAAACAATCACTGATCTGTATTGTTTCCAATGACTAGTCATAACTAATACATACTTTTTATGACCAGTTACTGATATTTACGTATATTTCCCAATGACCAATCAACAATGTTCTCAGTGACCTCTATTGTCTTTAATGACCAATCACTAGTCTGTATGGTTCCCAATGATTAATATGATTATTAACAACCATTATTTTCTTAATGACCATTCACTGATGTGTATTGTTTTGTTCCATTACTGATCATCGTTTGTGCTACCTACTTCCTTATTCGTTTTACAACAAAAACAGAAAACCAAGTTATTCATTTTGTAACATTTACTTTGCCTATTCTAGCCAAATTATAGAATTGAGATAATATAGAGTATTATACAATTATGTATGGTGGTGTACCTACGTTTTGTAAATACATAAGTAGTAACCAAACGTAGTTAACCAAACATAACTAAAAATGATTTCACTTTTTATTCATAAGTGTAAGTCTTTATAATATCCTCCACTAAATATGCAAATGAGTCTATGATGCCACCTGGTGACTTTTTGCAGCCCTGAAGTCAGCAAAACTACATAGAATAATCTGCAACTAATCAACAGCTAAATGATGATGGCTTTAATAAATACAGATCAAATAAGATCATGCATGGAATCTACAGTAGTAACATCGCAAATCCGAATAAAAATAGAATAAAGAATAAATCTTGTTCATTATTTGGCCTAATGTCACTATGCAGGTTAAAAGTCTCTGTCGAGAGCAGCAGTTGAGTGCTTGGCACATTGTAGTCCTATTATCATTACAATGAATGATTAAATATTTATCTTTGGTGAGTCAGCAGGGAAATGTTTCTCCTAGTGTTATTAAGCTACTTTAATTACCATGGCCCATTGGTCCAGCACCCATTGCATAAGAAACCAATCGCCTTCCCAACACCAGCCAAATTTCTTCTGGAAATAGGCTCGTAATTGTGTGCCAAAATGTGATCCTGAGAATAAGGAGCCATGTTATTGTCCCTGGATCCTATGTTATATGTGTAGTTGGATTTGAAATGTTTTCAGTCTCCGTGTGAAAAATGGCGCTATGTGTCTATTGTGCACGAGGCAAAAAAAAAAACTGTAACTGCAAATATGTGTCCCTTATTCCAGAGGACAAAGTACAAGATGACAATGTCACAAACCCAACATTACATTCAATTCTGACCAAAAAGGAATAGAGAAAGAAAATGAAAATGTTATCCTGTTTGTCCACTGCTACAGACCACTTCATCTGAGTCAACAGGATATGTGTAGAACAAACACGGGTCTTTAGTAAAAACCAACAACGACGTCGAGGTATTCTTTGTTAGCAACTCTTAAACATCATCCAATCCAATCATGCCAATCATGAGGCAGCGGTGCAGTGTGCACAATCAAAAAGTGTGTAAAAAATATAAAGAGCTTCAATTCACATCAAACATCAGAAAAACATATCCTAATGTATATATTTTTCACGTCACCCTTCTGTGAATACAATACGTTCACCCTGATGGAATTTTTGCAACATGTTCATTGAAAGCATTCATTTTTAGAATTTTTAAACGCATAACAACCGAAAAAAGGGATTTTTTTTCCTTCTACTTTTAGACCCATGTTTTTCTGTTAATTCTGTCACTCTGAAACATGATCATGTGATTTGTTTGCCTTTGCCCATAGCATAATATAGATGTTTGAATCAGGCATGTTCGTTTGAGTATTTTAGAACCTCCTTGGATTTTTTGCACAGCCATTTAAACAAAATGAATCAATCAATCCATAAAACAATGTAATTTCTAGTAAGGAAGTAGAGACCTGATGGAGGTGAATAACACTGATTATCTCTTGGTTCAAGTTCAAGTGATAATGAAGCTTTATTTCCGTAACACCGTATATAGCGGATGCAATACACAGTGAAATGAAACAACGTTTCCCCGTTACTGTTATATTACTGATAGTAAGTGGAATATATTACTGTTAGCGCGTGGGATACGTTACCGTAAGCGTGTGGGATACGTTACCGTTAGCGGGTGGGATACGTTACCGTAAGCGCGTGGGATACGTTACTGTTAGCGGGTAGGATACGTTACCGTAAGCGTGTGGGATACATTACCGTAAGCGTGTGGGATACATTACCGTAAGCGTGTGGGATACGTTACCGTAAGCGTGTGGGATACGTTACCGTTAGCGAGTGGGATACGTTACCGTTAGCGGGTGGGATGCGTTAGCGGGTGGGATACGTTACCGTTAGCGGGTGGGATACGTTACCGTTAGCGGGTGGGATACGTTACCGTTAGCGGGTGGGATACGTTACTGTTAGCAGGTGAGATATATTAGGCACCAAGTGAATATTTAGTCCTCAAAGAAGCAGGAAAAATGAGTACGCGTAAGGATTTGAGCGAGGTTAAGGGCTAAATTGTGTATCTAAACGACTGGGTCAGAGCATCTACAAAACTGCAGCTCTTGTGGGGTGTCCCGGTCTGCAGCTGACATCTTGGTGCTAGATACCACATACACACCTTCAGGTTCTAGTGGAGTCCATGCCTCGATGGGTCAGGACTGTTTTATCAGCAAAAGGGGGACCACCACAATATTAGGAACACAATATTAGGATTGTGGCCATAATGTTCATAGTGTTTCTTACTGCCTGTGTTTTACCAATACTTTAAATGTAATTTAAATGTAATATTCGTGGAATACAAACAGTGGCTTAATCATTTAATCATCCACTTACTTTTCTAAATGATTTTAAAAAGTAGTGTTTAAACTCTGTAACTGATTAATGTTGAAATTGAGTTATCACGAGCCTGGTCCTTGAAGTTGTTGTTAGCGCCGAGCTCGCTACACTGCACGCCACCCATCACAGTGATCCATTATGGGCTGTGTGCTAATTAGCGCTGTCTGCGTCTGTGCCACGTTTCTGTGCTCGCTTCCTCTCCAACGCGAGGTCATAAATCAAACTCTCACTTCGCAGAGGAGAAAAACCGCCTCCTTTTCGCCACACATCTATCAGATAACAGCCAGACATGCTGTCACATGATTCCTTTTGTGTCGAAAATGGCGTCATTCAGCCAGATGTTCTGAGGAACAGTAGTTGTATGACAGAGTTTAGTGTCATTGGAGAGAATTAGGTGAAATCAGAGGTAAAACCAAGGAGGTGGGATGACTAATGAGTCAGTATACGAGGTTTTCTGATTGGGTCAAAATAAGGACCATTTATATCCTTTAAACCTTCACGTTCTGTTCATTAATTTGAATGTGTCGTTTTGACCCTGATATTTTACTGCAATGTCAATTAAAACTCATTTCACTTTATCTATCTATTCCAGTTGTTATTAATATTAAGGATATTAGGTATGAAAGGTGTGGAAATGAGGCGAGAGGAAACCGGAGTGCCCGGGGAAAACCCGCGCAAGCACGTGAGATCCTGGCAGGGAATCGACCCCATGACCTTCCTGCTGTGAGGCAGAAGTGCTAACTCTAAGTGAGTGTGTGTGTGTGTGTGTATAATGTTCCAGAATGCACGTTATTAACTGACCGAATGGATTATCATCAACATATAATCATCATGGGTTAGATCTAATGTTTTAATCTGTGCTTTATGGGATAAATAACTGCATAGCCTTGCTGTTTCACAATAAAACAGCAATCATTATTAGAGCAGCGCAATGGATGATGAGGAGCGGTGGATTGATTGCCGCCAGGAATCAATCTATGGTATGAAAAGTGGAACAAAACATTAAAAAAAAAAAAGCAAAGAGTCGGTCCACGATTTAAAACGGAGACAAAGATAGGAGTGAAATGTAAGCAGGGTAAGATCCAGCACAGCAAGCACTTTGTACAAAGTTTATATTATTAGTCGATATTGTTTAAGCATCTCCTCTACAGAAAACTTCCTGCTTAAGAGTCAGCTCCATTATGTCTTTGCAGACTTGTAAAGCATTTTAGCTCACTCTGTTTCCTCCTGATAGGGAACTGCTTAGTGAACTGGCAGACCCGCAGAAACTTTCTGGAGAACATGATGCATGCCGGGGAGCAGAGGTGAACGGTAACGAAGCACTTTTTATTGAGTGCTGTATTTAAAGTACACTTTTTGAGTATCTGTACTTTAGTATCTGTTTTATTTCTATATGTTTTATATTATTATCATCATCATACTTCACTACACTGGGAAGACAAATATCGTACTTTTTATTCCACTACATTTGTGTCGAGGCCCTTGAGTAGTACGTAGCTACGGTAGTCAGACGGTGATTTGATTTTTTTTTCTGTTCTGAAACGTGATTGGTTGTTCTCAGGTGACCGACGGTCGATCTACCGATCAGTAACCACTCTTGTAGGGTCCAGTGTCGTAACGTTCGGCGATTACCTGTTTTTAGAGCTTAAGTATCAGTATGAAGTACGGTCAGGTACATGATGCTTTTATGTGTTTTATTTCTAGTTTAGCGGCTCCATCGCTAACACATTGGTAATGATGTTGGTTAACACGCCAAAGCGTAACGCTAGTCTACACCGTGTCTGACTCAGCACTGGGCACGAGCGGCATGACGCAGCATAAGACAAATACATTAACAGTAAACAGATTCCACTTTCGGTTTTTTTTAACATAGTACAAGCTCTTTGTAACGACCGCTTTGTTGCGTCCGTCGATCTGTTGCGGCGTGAAGAGACATGACGTCTGTCACTTACGTGTAGTGCAGACATGCTGTAATAACGTTAAAGCCGGCTAGCATTCTAAAAGCGATTAATACCACACATATAAGTCACCGGTCAGTGTGTTTACTCGGTTACTCCAGAGGCATAAGTTGCTGTAATTATTACATCCAACAATGTTACGATAATAAACAACGTGCTAACGTTTACTTTTTACTTTTGATTCTTAAGTACACTTAAAAACTAGCACTTGTGTCCTTTTACTTAATGTAATGTCGTCATATTTGACCAGTAGTATCGGTACTTTCACTCAAGTAAGGAAGATGTGTACTTTGTCCACCTCTGACTGGGAGATACTCGGCTCCTTTGTGGTCAACATTTTTACTTAGACTCTAAAACCTTGTCGTTAAACTTTTGCGATTTCTTTTCTCAGGCTTCGTACCTGCAGCTTGGCTGCGCGGGTTTGCTAGCGAACGTTGTGCTGCATTCGCACGCGATCATTTCTCATTCAAGCCGTGTTGCACTTGGTAATGGGGCCAGTCATGTGTGGTCAAACGGTGGCATTAATAAGTCTGTGCTCGACTACGCGCCGCGGCTGTGCGATTACCTGTCACACTTCATTTATCTATTGTAAAAACATTTCATGACTCTTTCCTGCTCAGCCCCAAAAGGGAGTGTGGAGGAAATTTAAACCCCAAGAAAAGCTGATTTTATTTATATACAGTAGTTTTAATTAAAAATATTTAATGCTGGCTTTTAATTTACTGTATAAAATACAGCGAAGCTTGTTAGCAGCTCTAGCTATCTTCATTTCACATACAGAATGTAGAGTTTATCAAAAGACAAAAGGCAACCTGAAGCTAAAAAATAGGACGTGGAAGTGAATAAATCATATTCTACATGTGATACAGAAAAGGGTGTGAAATATTAATGCCAATGTGTAAAAAATGCATATCTGTATAATTGGCATAATTCTTTGAAATTGAATAGGGTTAGAATTCATATAAAAAAAATTAATTTCCAAATAAATAACGTGAACCCAAATGGAAACGTGTAAATCTCACATGTAAAAAATAGAACCACTTGTCCTGTGCGTGTGTGTGTGTGTGTGTGTGTGTGTGTGAACCGTGTGTGTGTGAAAATGACATTTCACTCTCTCTCTCACATTGATGTGCGGTGAGAGCGACTGTTTTTTGTTTTGTTTTGTTTTGTTTTTTTTACATTTAAGTTCAGTTTATTATAAAAATTTAAAACGGACTCAAATCAGTGCAGGGTTAAAACATTTAAATACGGAGTTTGTGAAACGGAGACAAAGCAAATATGTGCATGCTTATTTAGAGTCTTTAAATAAAACGGGTGGGGCGGCGAGAAGCACATGAATATTTAAGAAGCCATTTTGATCTGAGAGAGTGAAATGAGAGAGAGATAAAGAAACGATAGAGAGAGTAATGAGAGAAAGAAAGAAATGAGAGGGAGGGAAATGAGAGAAAGTAATGAGTGCGAGAGAGAAAGAGAGAGACAGACAGACATGGAGAGAAATGAGAGATAGAGAGTAGATAGAAATAAGAGAGAGTAATGAGTGAGAAAGAGACATAGAGAGAAATGAGAGAGAGTAAAAGAGAAAGAGAGTAATGAGAGAGAGAGAAAGAAAGAAAGCCAGAGTAATGAGTTATAGAGTAATGAGAGAGAGAGAGAGAACGCAACTGTGTGCAGTTCATTAGGAACTGTTGTACTAATGCACTTTTTTCTTTTTTTCCGACGAAAACAGTAGTGAAGAAAACTTATGCTCTCTAGAGAGAGAGAGAGAGAGAGAGGAAGCAGGCCAGGCCCTATGTGCATTAAAAATTTCCTTTTTTGCACACACAAGGTCTAATATTTTATTGAGTAGGCTGATATCACAGATGAGCTCCTGCATCTTTATTTGTTAGGCTCAAAAGGGCCAATCATTATCTTTTAATTACTGTGGCCCAGCACAGAGAGCCACGATAGGCAGATAATTAATCATGCATAATGGCAAAGCATGAGACAGAAATACGAAGAGGGTTGGGGGGGGGGGGGGTGTCTGAGCACATCGAGTTAATAGCAACGCGTCAGAGTTACATTATTTGCATATGAACCGACTCAAAATAATAGATAATTGCAAGGAAAGCAGAGAGAGAGAGAGAGAGAGAGAGAGAGAGAGAGAGAGAGAGAGAGAGAGAGAGAGAGAGAGAGAGAGAGA
>JAOUQX010000030.1:23642896-23654565 GCA_028566295.1 Liobagrus marginatus
ATTTTTCTCCAGTTAAAAAAAAAAAAAAAAAAAAAAAAAAAAATGGCCTGGGCGAAAATTTTTATTTTTATTTTTAAAGTAGAACAGCTAATTAAGAAAGTCTGGTGCATGGAGCAAGCACAGAAAGGTTTGCTCGTTAGAAGACGGAGACTGAAAATTTAGGACATCGCCTCAATGAGGACATTTTCCGTTCTGGACAACAAATAGACACAAATAACTCTCCAACCCGAGTGGAGGATGAGATGGTCTCCTAACTAACCCCAGCTTCGTCGCTCCATCGATTCCGACCCCCTCCACTACTCTATTTAAGTTCTTTGTGAATCTGCCTCTCTGTCTATCTATCTCTATCTCTGAGTCGCCCAGCGGACAGGAGAAGGCGATGGAAACTTCAGCTGCTATAATCAGTTTAAAAGGTCATGCTCTCTAAATTTTTAATTAGCTTTAAAACAAGGACTCCTTTGGCTCAGAACGAGGAGGTGTGTAGCAGGCAATCAGGAGTGACAGCGATCAGGAAGAGTGCGCTCGCTCTGATCTAACCTGATGAGGTGTCAGGCAGAAGAGGCTGATTGAAGAGAGGGAAGGTGTGTGGTGTGAAAATTAGATTGTCGAGCTATAGAGTTGGGAAGACTTTACAAAAGTTAGTATCTTCAAACACTTTCGATTACTTATACTATTAAATACTTCATTAGAACCGTACTTACTGTAAGTCACCAACTGCATGGGGGGGAAAAAACTCCAATAGTGTTGCCTAGCATTTATAGCATTTGGCAGACACCGAGAAGCAGGAGCTTAGTAGTTAAGGTGTTGGACTGCTGATGGGAAGATCAGGGTTTCCTCCCGTCTCCAAACACATGCGATTGGGCATAGTTGAATCGGCTACTCTAAATTGTCCATAGGAGTGAATGTGTGTGTGAATAGTTGTCTGTCTCTAAGTATTAGTCCTGCGATTAACTGATAACTGATTGTACAGCGTGTACACCGCCTCACACCCTAAGTTAGCTGGGATATACTCCCGCACCCCCACGACCCTGAACAGGATAAACGCTAGATAATGAATGAATGAACTGACGGAGGAATTAACTGTGCAGTTGACAGTTTAGGCCCTTGCTTATTTAGTCCTGTGGTTTAAACTCACAACCTTCTAAACAACAGACCAACACCTTAACCTGGGATGAACTGGAACATCGGCTACACCCCAGAACCTCCACCAGATACCTAACATTAGTGTCTGACCGCGCCAATACTAATGTGACTGAATGAATAAATAAGGTTATTATAGGAGTAAGACTAAATCTGAACTAGGATGTATACAAAAATAAAATCATACCGTAATTTGATTGTATACGTGTAATTAAATAATACATCATCACATCATCCACTGAAAATGCATCTTACAAATAGGATTCGAATCCTAACAATATTTGAATAAAGAAATCAGTTCTGACAACTCGAAAAAATACGATTCGAAATAGACTGATTCTGATCCACTGTAAAGGCTGGCATTAAAAAAAAATAAAAAAATAAAGAGCTTTAAAATAATGCAAGACTATCAGGAACATACGTTTGTGTCTTAACCTTGCGAGAGAAGCTGAGCTGCGTGTGGTTTATAACACGCTCTGGAACGAGAAGCTCATACACAGCGGGAACCTGCCAGTCGCAGAATTAGCTCTCTTTGATTAAAGCGGCTCGCCGCAGTTAGCGCAAAATATAGCCGGAGAAAGAAGTGTCTAATTAACCGACGTACAGCTTTGCTTAGAACAAACTTGACATCGTGTGAAAAAGTAGGCTAAGCTGTTCGTTATGCCTGCATTGCTCGTAAAAAAAGAGAAAAAAGAAAGAAAGAAAAATCTTCTGCTAAGTTAGTGGAAAGATGATGAAACCAACTTGCAAACTGTCCCGAAATCACAATGTGGGCGTCCAAATATATATAAAAAAAATTTTTTATCACACTTTAGCCTGTAATGTTTTGATTTGACAAACCAGTTGTGGTGTTGAGCTTTAAAAACCTACGCTAGTAGACCTAGCGGTGTGAATCCTCCAGCATCATCTCCATATCTATTATACACTACCATACGAAAAACAAAAACACAATACAGTTAAACAAGTAACGATTCGTTTTGTTTTAATTCACTCCTGATATAACACAATTCAGTTCAGCACCAATATGAATTGACACAGGAGGATTCGTTTAGATCTTTCTTTTTTTTTTTTTTTTTTGTAGCAGTGATATGATTCAATTCAGGTCTAATCTTTTTAGATTCAATTCACCAAAAAATTCAATCCAAACCTTTTGGATTCGTCTCAGAACTGATGCGATTCAAGTCAGGTTCGTGATGTGATATGATTCAGGTGATTCGATTCAGCTCCAAACATTTTAGAATCATTTCAGCGCTGATGTGATTCCTTTCCAGGTCCATGGTGTGATTTGATTCAGGTGATTCAATTCAGGTCCACACCTATTAGATTCCTTTCAACACTGATGTGATTTGGTTCAGGTTCAAACCTTTATATATTCATTTTAGCACTGATGTGATTCGATGTACGATTATTTTAGATTCGTTTAAGCACCGATTCAATTAAGCTTAGAACCTTCTAGATTCACATTAAGAGCAATATGATTCGATCGTTTGTTGTGCTCATGTGTTGTACAATCTCCTTCCTAACTTCCTAACAAGCGGCGATAGTAAGACTTTACCTGGGATTTCTTCTTCTGTTGTTCTTCAAAACTTTGTTTTGAAAAGTGCTGAAGTAAAGAATAATGACGGCATTAAAAAAGATCCACACTTGCTTTTTATCTACATAGGAGTGATGGATGTTTTGTACCGAAAATCATCTTGCTGTGGTTTACATCACCTACGTTGAGTCTTTACTGGGAGGCTGTGAGAAGGAAAAAGAAAACAAAGCTAGCAATTCTAAAGCTGCAAAATCTCATGCTGTACGCTACATATAATCTTAATCACGGTGTTCTATAAGAATCATATCAGTGCGTGAGATTGTGTGAGCTGGGTTGCAGGAAACGGCAATAAACACCATCCTACCTTCCAGCCTTTCCTTCCTTCCTGTTTACTTTCCATCTTTCCTCCCTCCCTTTCTCACTTCCTTTCATTATGCTTCCTTCCTTTCCTAATTCTCTTCCTTTCTTTTCATCTGTCCTTCTATCCTTCCATCATTCTCACATCCCCTTCTTTCTTTTTCTTTATCATCTTTCCTTTCTTCCTTTTCTGCCTCCCTCCATCCTTTCATCCCTTTTCTTCATCTTTCCTCCCTCCCTTTCTCTCTTCCTTTCCTCATGCTTCCTTCCTTTCCTAATTCTCCTCCTTTCTTTTTAACTTCCCTTCTACCCTTCCATCATTCTCACATCCCCTTCATTCTTTTTGTATATCTTCCTTCCTTCCTTCCTTTCATTATTCTCTTCTTTTCTTTTTACCTGCCCTTCCAACCTTCTTTCCTTCCTGGTTTCTTTCTCTTCTACCGTTTCCCCCTGCTTTTTTCCATAACATATATATATACACTTTCCTACATACGACATGGCATAACCACAAACATGACCTGTAGCTTAATACTAAATTTTTTGTTTACATGTGTGTTTACAAGTCAATCCCAGGCATTGTGATGTTTGCATCTCAAATGTACGTATAAAATAAATAAATACACCATATTTTACTTTTAAATCTAAAGTTTGGCCCAAAAAAATGGTTATCTGGGTTTTATTTTTCCACAACTCAGTAAACAAACACATAAAATCAAACTGAATTGAATGAAGCTTTAATTCGTCCAATCTTTATAATCCAAGTTTAACAGCGCTCTTTCTGTACCGAGGTCGTTGTAACGCTGCTTTGACGGTAGATGTAAAAACAATCAGTTACTCTAGAGGACCATGACACCAGGACACCAGCCACCAAAGCAAATCGAATCACATCACATCCATGCAAATGCGGTCTCTGTTCCTTTTTTTTTTTTCGCTCGTCAGTTCAAAGAGCGAGTGTGATGCGCTTTGATGCTGGCTCGTCCGCTGCAGAAGATTATACAACGAGAGGATTTCTCGAGGAGGAACGTTTTTACACTTTCTCTCACACTCCTCCGGTTAGAAACTGTAGTGTGAAATACAGAAGCCTAAATAAATGAGCAGGCTGCTACATAACGGAAAAGGGCTTAAAACATTATAACTAAACAGTGAAACAATAAATATAACCGACCCCAGAGGGATCTTATTAATTGTGAGTTGGGGCTCCTTCACTCTCCACGTGAATCAATGAGCCTCGGTCGCCCACGACTCTGTCACCGATTCAACACTGTTCCTTCCTTGGACCGCTTTTGATAGATACTGACCCCTGCAGACCGGGACACCCCACAAGAGCTGCAAGTTTGGGAGATGCTCTGATCCAATCGTCTAGATACACAATTTGGCCTTAACAAACTCTTTTAGATTTTTCCAGTCCAGAAAAAAACACATAAGGATAAATAAAATCCCTAAAGTCTCCTCCTGTTTTCCTCTTTACAATCGGTTTTTCCAGCTATGAAGTAAAACGTTTATGACTATTCCATGTGCTCTTGTTCTATGCTCTCAGTGCTGCAGCTTTCCACCTTCTGGCCACACAATGGACAAATCAACAAATAAATGCTTCCTTTTCATTGACTTTTTGCAAAAAAAGAGGCTGAACAGTACACTCCGATTTCATGGCTGCGTCCGACCCCGAGGACTTTCATATCTATTATTAGAAGTGGTGGATCAATATGGTCTGGAAGATGTTTCAGAATAAACTAAGTAAAAGGCCATAGCAATGTGTAGCTGAAGCTCAGAGACACTTTAAAAGGTCTTGACCCGTTCACGCTGGGTTTTGTGATCTAGTACAAAATCAATGCGGTGAATTTAACAATAAGGGCCTTGTTTATAAAATGATCCCTGTTTCCTGATTTTTGTAAAGGAAAGGGAGGGAGGGAGAAAGGTAAGGAAGGAGGGAGGGAAGGAAGGAGGGATGGAGAAAAGGAGGGAGGGAGGGAAGGAAGGAAGTAAGGAAGGAGGGAGGGAAGGAAGTAAGGAAGGAGGGAGGGAGGGAAGGAAGGAAGGAAGGAAGGAAGAGAGGGAGGGATGGAGGAAGGAAGGAAGGAAGGAAGGAAAATAAATTTATGAAGAGAGGGTGGGTGGAAAGAAGGAAGGAAATGAATGAAGAAAAAGAAATAAATACAGAGAGGGTGGAGAGATAGATAGAAAGAATTTGATAGGAAGGAAGGAAGGAAGAAAGGGCGGAAGAAGAGAGGATGTAAAGGAAGGATGTAACAAAGGAATGACAGCTGGAAAGAAGGGACGGCAGCGGGTTCAAGTGAATGGAAGGAAGGATGGGGAAAAAAAGAGAAAGAAGGAAGGAATCATATATTTAAAAAACAGATGGCATCCGACAGCGCGCTCCAACACGCAAAAACAACTATAAAGCTAACAAAAGATCTGTACGTATAATGCGGCGTCACACCCGATAAAACTGTTATGTAAAGAGTGCTCCTGCAGATCCAATTTAAAATCAGCGCTACGTCACAGCCCTGAGTGCCTCTGGGGTAACACTGCCTGCGAGCCTGTAAAGCCATGTGAGTGATGCAATCGCTAGAATACACTCACTTCAACGCACCGCGGAGATTCGGCACGAACTCGAGAAGGCTTTAGACACCTACGCAATGCTAAATGCGCTCTACTAGATGCAGTGTAAGACACACAGACGTGCGCCGGGCTGCAAAAAGAAGCTGTAATGAGCTCGAAGCCCGGGATGTAGCACGGCTTCATACTGTAGCTCATGACTGCGAAAGCTCTGGCTGCAGAATAAACCCGGGATGCGTGGATACTGATATTGAGTATCAGTATAATACTATGCTTGTATATTCAGCTTCAAAGTATCACGAGTAAAAGAAGCTACACTTTCTCCGACAACACAAGTGACTGATATGATCTTAAACGTCTTAAATATATCTTAAACATGCAGCCAGAGATCAGTAAAGCATGCAGAGGAACTGTTACACATGAGAGCAGTTCTTTTCTGCGAGCACTAAGGACACCCTGGATGGAACGGCAACCCATCGCAGGACTTGCAAACACACACACACACACACACTATGAACAATTTAGAGAGACAGTGCCCGTCTTTGCCCCGGGAGAAAATCCACTGTATGCAAGCAAGGCAGGGGTGGGAATTGAACCCATTAACTTACATTGCATTTATAGCATTCGGTAGAATCCCTTATCGAGAGCGACTTACATGTATCTTATTTATCCTACTGAGGGATAAGGGCCTTGCTCTAGGGCCCACAAGTGAAATCGTAGTGGTGCTAGGAATCGAGCCCATGATCTTCCGATCAATTGCCCAACACCTTAACCACTGAACTACTAATTCCCCCATTACTCAGCACTTATACAACCATGATTTTACATTTACAGCATGTAGCAAACACCATAATCTAGATCAACTTACAGTTATCTTATTAATCGATCGGGCAGTTGAAAGTGAAGGCCCTTGCTTAGGGGCCCAGCAATGGCAGCTTGGTGGTGCTGGGAATCGAACCCATGATCTTATGATCAGTAGTCCAACCACTGCGCTACCACTTCTCTAACCACAAAGAGTGAGAATAATGTGCTTATAATAATAATAATAATAATAATAATTATAATAATAATAATGTGCTTAACCCTGAATATGAAAATGTCATGGTAAAAAAACAACAACAGTAATTTCGACATAGTTTAACCAATTTGCAATGAGCAGCATAAAACTAAGTTTAAAAAGTTTACACGTATTTAAAAAAGCCTCGTTTTATCTTAACAACCTTTCTTCTTTTGGGAGGAAGCCATATTGTGGCCATGTTGAGGTTTTACTTCACACACCTACAATCAATTATGGCACTAAACAAGAGAAAGGAGCTAGCTAAAAGCAGCACCGCAAGTCTCCGGGCAAATGCCTAACGGAAAATACATTACACCAAAAAACAATAGGCTTTGTGTATAGGCTGACATTGATTTAAACAGTTTTAAAGGCTGGGAACAAAAGCAATTTAAATAAGGTAGCAAACATGCTTTGCGGTGCTGGTTTCTGCCCATATCTCCCGGGAAGTTAATCCCAAACATAAAGGGATAGTGTAAATAAATGAGCAGAGACTTTGATAAGGACAGCCCGGGCATTTTAAGAACGATGCCGGCTATTTAGCATTTAGTAAAAAAAAAAACGCTGAGAGTAATATCCTTTTATATCTCTGCACTAAGGCAGATCCGTATATAAAACTACTCTCTCGGACAGAAGTTAACCAGTGTGTAACGCGCACCTTTTTTTTTTTTTTTTTTTTTTAATGCAACCTATTAAAAATGTGACACCGATTTAAAAAGAGGTCACTTGTTTTAAATAAGCAATTTTATTCAGGCTGCAAAAAAGCAAACTAGTAAACTACTGAAGACGGAACTTTTAAAAGGTGGAAAATTGCAATAATGACGAAGCTGTAGAGGAAGTAGGAAGGCTGCATGTAGATTACACACCGCTTGCTTAGCAAAATCTGCTTAGTTTCACAGTTGGCCGTTTAAACGGGGTTGTGGGGCAGTACATTTCCACCGCAATGCTACTGAATACTGTTCAGAAACTGATCAGAAAGTCCTACTTCTTAATTATATAATAATAATAATAATTAATAATAATAATAATAATAATTAATAATAATAATAATCATAATAATCATAATCATAATAGTATATAATAATTGGGATATATGTCATACATTCAACTTTTTATATTTCTTCTTAATGTGTATTTTCTGTAAAGCTGCTTTGGGACAATGTGTATTGTTAAAAGTGCTTTATAACTAAAATTGAATTGAATTAATTAATTAATTAATGGATAAATGATGATATGTCGGAATGAGCGACACCCACTGGGATGTGAATTCCCCTATCTATCTATCTATCTATCTATCTATCTATCTATCTATCTATCTATCTATCTATCTATCTATCGATCTATCTATCCATCTATCTATCGATCTATCTATCTATCTATCCATCTATCTAATTATCTATCGATCGATCTATCTAATTATCTATCGATCGATCTATCGATCTATCTATCTATCTATCTATCTATCTATCTATCTATCCATCTATCTATCTATCTATCAATCTATCTAATTATCTATCTATCTAATTATCTATCTATCTATCTATCTATCTATCTATCTATCTATCTATCTATCTATCTATCTATCTATCTATCTAGCGATCTATCTATTCATCTATCTACACATCCTGAAAAATTTACCTAAATTCGTCATCACTGAATCTGCTGTAATTTCCACACTGAACTGGTCATATAATAACAGGTTTGTCGTGTTCTTTAATAAATTGCTCACACAATGTTCCCACATTAGGACATTTCAACAATTAGGCAACCTTTGTATTAACTATGTTACTACTAGAAAAGTGGAAATAATGCTGTCTGAAAGCGTTCTGCTAAAATTCTCAGAAACGTGTCATGTTTGTGCTGTTGTCCGAATTAAAGGAAGACCCATGAGCACTTCCAGTACACGATATGGAGATAAGTATTGGGACCTTTACATCCATATGTTTCTCCACTCCATAACATCTAGAACACAGCATGTCTTCATGGAGCTCGGGGGCTTTGTGCACAGGGGCATTGTCATGCTGGAACAGTGTTTGGGTCTCTAAGTTCCAGTAAAGTAATAACGTACCATTACAGCACACATTCTAGACAATGGTTAAGGAAAGACAACTTGGAAAAGACACACTTGGGTGGGTGTGTTAATAAGGTGTCTACAAGCCGAACTGGGCCAAATAGTGTATGATTTTGTTTTTATTTTCCCCAAACATTTAGCTCTCTGGGTTTGGCTTATTTATTCAAGCGTAGTTAGCACGGCGAGTCAGCGAAGGCCATATTTCCAAGGAGAAGTGCTGTTTGTGCTTAAGACAGTAATTAATCCTGAGCTCCATCGGGGGAGCAGCGCAGAATACAGCTCTGCTGACAACCCACTCATTTAGAGCACTGTGTCTCTTGCCTCTGCATGCACTAATTACAGTTAAATTAGACCAGGAAAAAAGTGGTGGGAGGAGGAGAACCACGACCGATACAACGGTTTGTTTGTGGTTCCATTTTCCTCTATTTCTCGCTTGTACTCCCCCTCACCCCATCCCGCCCCAATCACTTTCTCATTTCAACCCCACAGCTATGTTTGTTCCTCCTCCCCTTCTTGGTTTGCTCATTTTTTTGAGGTTCCTGCAAACTGTGCCCAGTTCTGTCAGGTTGTAATTTGGGAGGATGCATGTGCTCAGATAAGCTAGAGTAGCAAAGTGAGTAAGAGAGCGAAAGAGAGCGCGGTCGAAAGAGCATGAGAGAGAGACCGAAAGCGTGTGCGAGAGAGAGAGCGAGAGAGAGAGACCGAAAGCGTGTGCGAGAGAGAGAGCGAGAGAGAGAGACCGAAAGCGTGTGCGAGAGAGAGCGAGAGAGCGAGAGAGAGAGAGCGAGAGAGCGAGAGAGAGAGAGCGAGAGAGAGAGATACATACAGTGCATACAGTGGACTGGAGAGTGTGAAAGGAAAGATTTTAACAAGCGAAGAAATTCCCAACATCTACAGCTTGGATGCAAAACGCTCGTTTAGCTAACGAAGTTTGCAATTTTCTATTTATGTTGGTCTGTGTGTAACACTAAATCACCATAGCAACAATAAAACACTTTCGGATTGAAGGACGGATAGATACTTTATTGATCCCACAGACAGACAGACAGATATAGACAGACAGACAGACAGACAGACAGACAGACAGACAGACAGACAGACAGACAGACAGATAGACAGATAGATAGATATACAGACAGACAGATAGATAGACAGCCTTTATTGATCCCGAAAGAAATTCAAGAATACAGTAGCAACAAACAAGATGCCACGAGACAGTCAGCAATCCTAGTATAGAGCGCATTAATGGCTATATTTGTATTGTAAAAAAAAGAAAGATCAAGTGCGGTCGATTAACACATTAACAGCAGCATGTAGATGAAGTTAACTGAAGTAATGAAATTGAAAATCAAAAAATGAGCAAATTGAAGGTAATTTAAAGTGCCCAGTAATATCAGGTAGAGTCAGATGATGACGCCAATGGGTGCTCACACCTCAGTCTGTGTGTTTTTACCATGTCATGCCTGAGAACTATTGTACAGTCTAATGGCTCAGGGGACAAAAGGAGTTCCTGTATCTTGCAGTGAACAGGACACAGACAGCAACCGATTACATCTATAAAGGCAATTGAAGCGATCCCGGTGAAATTTTTTGCCAGTCAGCGTGACTTTTCGCTGTCGTTCCCCACACAAAACGTGACCAGTACCTCACTTACTTACAGAAACTTCTTGTTTCTTATTTTTATAAAAGTATGTTACAGTGTGTTCCCATTTTTACCATTGAAAACTGGGAACAACATCTGTAAGTAAAATATAATTCCTGGGAGACTCTCACTCTCAAACTGCTGAAATTTGGCTTTGTTATCCATTTAAAAAATGTCATTTCATTTCTGTCTCATTTTTCCCATCTTATCTCCTTTCGTTCATCTTATTTCAATCTCTCTTGTTCCCTTCTGTCGTTCTCTCGCTGTTTATTCGACCACACTCGTCATTCGGTTTATATCAACATCAGATGGGGCGGAGCGCAAATGATCAACATTCCCACAACCATCATTCAAATGATCAACAATTTATGTTTGTTCAGTAAATCTTTAGGGGTAAAAACGTGGAAATAAAAATGGCATGACGCAAAGCGGTCTTTATAGATTAAAATTAAATATTTATTCAATAAAAATTATGCTTTTTATATTGATGCAATAATGCAGAAGGCATCAGATAAACAACCAAATAAAATACAGAAAGGAAAATACATTTTTAAAGGTGACTTTTGCACAGTACTGTATATTATCATTCTGAACACTGCACTACTTTGTTTTTGCTGAGGCACTTTGAGACGGTGTCTTCAGTGTGTGTGGTTTTTTGGGGGATTGATGACATTTGCGGTCACCTTGACTGAGAACACAAAGCTGCGATGTGTTTTTATTCGTATCGGTTTTTCCTCGCACAAAAATGACAAGCAGACCTCTTCAACCCGCTTTTAACCACCACAAACGCTGTGTTGTATGCGTACTGAATCATATTTCTTTCCGTATTGTCCTATCCCTTCAAAATGATTAGCTTAAAGAGAACAGGGATCTTATCAAGGAGTGCGCAATATGACATGAACAACTGAATCAAAAAAAACATATGCATTGTAAAACAGACATGCTTATGCACAGCCATGCTTATTTGCATAAGGAAACGCCCACAAATTGCAATATATGGAAGAAATGTTTTTTAAAACACGCACCTGATTCCGCTCGTTCCAGAGGACTAAGATACAATTAACTAACAATAACAAGAAAAAAAGTTTACAAACATATCATCGTGTGTCCAATACATACACTGATCAGGCAAAACATTATGACCACTGAAAGGTGACGTGAATAACACTGTTCACCTATTTATCATGGCACCAGTTAGTGGGTGGGATATATTACTGTTAGTGGGTGGGATATATTACTGTTAGCAGTTGGGATATATTACTGTTAGTGAGTGGGATATATTACTGTTAGTGGGTGGGACATATTACTGTTAGTG
>JAOUQX010000030.1:23695517-23708328 GCA_028566295.1 Liobagrus marginatus
CTGTTAGTGGGTGGGATATATTACTGTTAGTGGGTGGGATATATTACTGTTAGTGGGCGGGATATATTACTGTTAGCGGGCGGGATATATTACTGTTAGCGGGTGGGATATATTACTGTTAGTGGGTGGGATATACTACTGTTAGTGGGTGGGATATATTATGTTAGAGGGTGATATTTAAACCGCAGATGGATGGATTTTAGGATTTTTTTAAAACAAATATATTTTTTCATAGTAATTTTGTTACAGCATTTACCATCATTAAATAATCACAACAACAATTTTAAGTTAATGAGTTGTTTTAATTAAAAAGAATTAATTTGGACTTTTACACTTATTTTATTACACTTATTTATTGGACTTTAATTTGGACTTATATATATATATATATATATATACATATATGAAATAACCATTATATCTATACATTCTGAGATACAGTTTTGTGGAAAGGCAAAATGTATCACATGAGAAAAAGCTTGCATTTCTTTCAGTCACACTCAAGGCAATAAGTCAATGGTGCTGCCTCACAGGTTAGGGGTCAAAGGTCACAGGAAGTGCCTGGAGTCACAGATAGAAATAACTGTCAGTCTCTTGTCGCTATAATGGGTGCCATCTGCAGCCTTCAAAGAGAAGTTTTATTCACATGCTGCTTCGAATCCCCGTCACTTCCTCTCTCAGACTCTGCAGTGTGCGTTTCTGTCTGTACGTGTGTGTGTGTGTGTGTGTGTGTGTATTCATGCCAGATTTTACTGCCTCTAAGTACACTGATGTGTCTTGTTCTTCAGAAAGTGTATTATCAATTTGGTTCTCTTCTTTCCTCTTTAAAAACTCCATCACTGTAATTACTCCAAATGGCTCGCGAGATCCATACGGCACTTAATCGATGTTTAGCCTTGTGGAAAATACCGTATTACGGTACATCACATCCTCGCACACAATGTCAAACGAGGATCTGTTTGTCTGAGCATCTTGCACCGAGCTCTGCAAATTGATCTGCAAAGGGTTCTGGGAAAATAATTTTTCACAGCAAATACCTTGACCCTGGTGTTGTGTGAATAACAAAGCATAGGAATCATTTCAGTGATATAAATAAATAGTCGATCCAGGGCATGAATGCATGCCACCACCATGTTTGAAGTGGTGAAGTGGACTAGTCAGAAGATGTAAATTAACGGTTGTGCAACGGCCAAAGATGAATACCCATTGTTATGGTAAAGCTGTTAGCGAGGAAGTTTTTATTTGGTGATGTCATAACTGCTTATAGCTGCCAGTGATTAAGGCAACTACATATATAGGATTAAAAGCATGAAGTGTCATTCATTATTAAATACAGAAGAAATTCAGAAGATGGTCGGTTTAACTCCCAGTACCACCAAGCTGCCATTGCTGGACCATTCAGTCCACAAATTGCCAAGATGATTAAAAAATAGGGCTCAATATAAGTCGCTCTGGATAGGTGGATTGGGGTGGGGGTGGGGCTGAAGGAGGCTACCAAATGTCAGCGATTTTAAAAATATATGCATTACATTACAGTAAATTTGTGTTTCGTTGCATATCTCAGCTGATGATGCTAGGGTCAGAGCTCAGGGTCAGCCATGATGCATCCACGGTGCCACTGGAGCAGACAAGGGGTTAAGGGCTTTGCTTAAGGGCAAAACAGTGGTAGCTTTGCAGAGGGATGGGGTGTTCAGACCCCTCGATCCTCTGATCGACAACCCAGAGCCTTAACTGTTTGCTAAATGTTAAAAGTCTGACTCTTATCATTAAATCACCTCCCTTTTTACAACATTTTCACCTTAGGCAGTCAACAAAGCATTAAAGCATTACACGCTCAGATTATTCCCAAAGGGAAATAACATGCATGTATTTCTAATAGTACCTCTAATGTGTGTGTGACAGCTGTATCAACACCTGAAGCTGTGAGACTGACGGAACCTTTCTAGTGTTCATTCAGTGAGTGAAGTGCGTTCCCCCCCCGTGGTAAATGGTCAGTTGCTATGGAAACGTACTGGCAAAACTGTTTTCAGCATCTCTGAGCTGTCATAAATGTCAAGCCACAAAAGCAATACAATAAGCGTAATAGACCTCTTATGTGTTCGTGGAAAAACGGGACAGGAGAGAAATGAGGAAAATAACTGGGTGAATTAAGGACGCTGTCCATTTGTCACGGCGATGTAACTTCATTTGTTCGGATGCAGAAATAATTGAATAAAAAAAAAGAAACAACCCGATAAATCTACTGGTGAAATATAGCTGTCATTTTTTCTCTCGCCACGCACTATTTTTGTTTTCAGATACCTAGCATGTAGGATACAACTAGCAAAAAAAAAAAAAAAAAGCTCTGTTTTAAATACTAACGGCTGAAATATACAATCTGGTGAATGTAAAAAAAAAACAGGTTTAACAAATTAACTTATAGGCTTACTACAAATTATATTTATCATTTTGTTTAATTAAGGACTTTAAACACTGTCTGTATGAGAACAGAATCAATAACTAGCATCTAGATGGCAAACATTCATTCATTCATTCATTCATTATCTAGCATTTATCCTGTTCAGGGTCGTGGGGGCGCTGGAGTTTATCCCAGCTAACTTAGTGTGCGAGTTAGGGCGGGGTACATCCTGTACAATCAGCAGTTAATCACAGGGCTAACACTTAGGGACAGACAACCATTCACACACACATTCACTCCTATGTACAATATAGAGTAGCCAATTCACCTATGCTCATTCGCATGTGTTTGGAGGCGGGAGGAAACCGGAGTACCCAGGGAAAACCCACGCTAGCATGGGGAGAACATGCTTGGCTATTCTAATAATTAAAATTTTTGTTTAGCCATAAAGAATGGAGTACTTCAAGTCAAGCCATTGAATACTTTTAACATGCAGTTACAAATATTTACCTTAAACAGTCACGGAACAGTCTCACAATTAGTGAAATCTTATGTAAATATTTTTAAAATGCAAATATTTAAATGCATTTAATTTGCCTATTTCCGCTCCTCCAACAGTAGATGGTCCTTTATAACAAACGAAGCAGACAAACAATGAATAGGAAACAGTTTATTGAACAAAAAAAATGTTCAAACATATATGTCACTAATGGGCTGGCTAACATTGGACATACAGTACAGTACAGAGGCATCTTTCCTCACAAGCCACACTATCACTTTGGAAACACAGTTACATTTGCAAGCATGAATGTCTGGGACCAGGACAAATTGTATAATTTTTCACCCAACATATTGTGATTAAACTGCTCGATTACTCACATCATTGGATCCACCATAACGACTGCTGGATAGCTACTTGCTCACATAACGACTAATAAATTCATGATGTACATGATGTCCGATACTGGCGTTCAAAATGTTTGTGACGCTCGGGCTTTCAAACGCTCAACAAGACAAACTAATGAACGATTTTGTTTCCATGAATGAACATCCATACTAACTTTGAGTTTGCCACCAGTGACTTTAAACTCAGGTAATAAGACAGATCTGGAGAACGAGTGCAAATGTAACCAATCCTTGTGCATTCTGCACGCCGGTGCAATTTTCTTTTTTTTTTTTTTCAGATCGCATTTATCACATACACATACATGCAGTGAAATTTTTTTATTCCGCATATCCCAGCATACGCATCGAACGCTGGGGTCAGAGCGCAGGGTCAACCAGAACAAACAGCGCCCCTGGAGCAAGTGAGGTTAAGGGCCTTGCTCAAGGACCCAATGATGGTAACTTGTCTGGTGCGGGATTTGAACCCCAACCCTCAGATCACTGATCCAAAGCCTTACCATTGAGCCACCAATTTTAACCAATCGCCGTGACATTATTTGCAACGGTGACCAATTACCCAAGCTCCACACGAAACGTGATCGCGACGTCACTTCTTTGTTTCTTATTTTGAAGATGATGCAGACGTGTGTGACGCTAATGTCTCCCATTTACTAATTAAAATGACTGCAGGAGATTTTGCAAAGCAATGACCCGATGTTCATCAAAAAGTCGGAAAACCATCTTTACACACAATGTCCTGGTGCAATTTCCACCTATGCCCGCAATTTTATTCTGACACGCACCAGGATTTGATGAACCTTGACCTCCAACAAGGGCCTGCGAGAGAATCCGGACAGACCGAATGATTGCTATTGTAAACTTCCTAAAGCCTATAACTTATAAAGTTTTGTAATAGAGATTTCACTAGAAAACTGGATTTTGCAGAAGTATATATAGTAGAATAATGTTATTTGAGCGTGTCCGGGCTTTTCCCAGGACGAAACACATATTTGACGTGTAGGTATTTCATGGTCGAAAGCTTACCCGGCAGACCGCAGAGAGCCCAGATATTTTATCACGAATACGTCTGCCGGCTGTGAGCTGGCATTTCAGCAGCCAGTTTGCAGAGTCTAAACTTATTTGCTTTAGATATGCAGCTTGGCAGCAGGGTGACCTCATAAATCTGGAACGTAATGAAAACACAAGAGGGAATGACCATCTTTATATCAGGCTTATAGGAAAGGCAGCGAAGCACTCGATCTGTGACAACCCTTCAGACACTCGGGAGATAGTTCACCAGTTTCATTCTTCACCTCGCTCTCAATTTCAACCCTCTCCCTGACACGTCGGTGTTCTCGTTCTTGTTCTCCGGCTCAGCGTCAACCGTCCCTGACAACGCTTAAATCCCGAGTCTTCATTCCATTTTCTCGCTAGTGTTTTTTTTTCCTTTCTATTAACGAAACAACTTTCTGTTGGTGTGTCGCTTGTGAAAATGGCGTTATTTCTGTGACAACAGTGAAGCAATGTAGTATTAAGCCCATGCACTATTTCACACAAAGACTTATTTACTCCTGATCCCTACAGAACGGAATAAGGACATGAAGTCTGGGATAGAAGGGGAGGCTCAACTGCCAAAAACATGGATGCTGGTGAAAAGTACAAAGGGTCAGGGGGTCAAGCCTCACACAAGGCAAGCTACCATCATTGGGTCCTTGAGCAAGGCCCTTAACCTCACTTGCTCCAGGGGCGCCGTTCGTTCTGGCTGACCCGGCGCTCTGACCCCAGCGTTCAAATTCATATGCTGGGATATGCCTAATAAAAACATTTCACTGCGTGTATGTGTATGTGATAAATATGATCTGAAAATGAAAATAAAATAAGATTAGTGAGAATTTGTTGCCACATTGCTGTCCGTTACGTTCGAGGAAATGTAATCTCTGTGTTAGATTAAGCTGTCAATCATAGATCCTTAGAAGGATGGCTGTATGCCCATTATACCAGGGCCATCTTTCAGACTGAGGCTTCACAGTGTCGGGAAACGATCACACAGGGGTCAGGTATCACAATCACTGGACCGTCTGCAGTATCTTCACAAGCCAGGAACAGAAACTAACTCCGGCCAGAGAATTAATGAATTCATCTTAAATGTCAAATCAATTAGGTGGCCAAATAATTAGGACCAAGTATCATTATTTGACTTTATCCTCTGTTTTCCTCACGGGCAATGAAAGGGTCAATCTTGGTGTAGAAAAAGAGGTTTTAAGCATAAGGTCTAAAGTGTAGTAATTTGGAATCCATTTCGAATGAGATCAAAATTTTGTCAAACACCAAATTTCTCCGTGCCATACAGCTCTACGTCAAGACACTCATTTAGTAAACAGTCCGCAGTGTTGACCAGTAAAAGATTGCATTATTATAATCAATCCCTGTTCCTGTCATAGGCTAAATGCTCAAAACGACATTTCTTTTAAGAAACCAAACACAATGATGTTGGAGGAAAAGAAACAATAAAACAACAATAAATAATAAAATCAAGCTCCAAATTGGTTTATTCCACTGATACCGCAACTTGCTAAGTATATGCTACGTACATTGTAGTTACATTAAATGTTATTAACCGAAATGCCTGTAAAAAAAAACAGTTTGTTCATTTATCACTTAGTAGTTATAAACATTCACCCCTCACCATCCCCCTTTATACCCTCTCTTAAAGTTACCTACAGAAACTAACACACAGTCCAAGGTCCTTTTTACGGAGGACTTTCCTGGGTTTAAAAACAATGTTACCTTGAACCTGGACTGAAACTGGGGACTCCTTACAAAATTGTTTTCATCACTGTGACTCTTTGAACCATCAGTCAAGTGAACTATAAAGAGTATTATAATAGAATCCTCATATCACATTCAGTAATGAAGGCATGCAAACCTTTATATTTGGGCTGATTCGCTATTATTTATAATTCGCTCAATTTGTTTGTGTAGAATTCATTCATTCATTCATCCATTATCTAGCGCTTATCCTGTTCGGGGTCATGGGGGCGCTGGAGTCTATCCCAGCTAACTTAGGGTGTGAGGCGGTGTACATCCTGTACAATCGACAGTTAATCACAGGACTAACACTTAGAGACAGACAACCATTCACACACACATACACTCGTATGGACAATTTAGAGTAGCCAATTCACCTATGTCCAATCACATGTGTTTGGAGGTCGGAGGAAACCGGAGTACCCAGGGAAAAAGTTAAAATTTCATATCGAATTCAGACCTTCATTCAGACCTTCTGAATTCATATCGAATTCAGAACAATATTCTTGCTGGGCAGAAAGTAAACAGTCTTTCTAAAGCGAGTAAAAGCCAATGATATACAGCAGCATGATGTTGATTCAGGCTGGATTTTGGACGCTACTTAAACATAGTAATGAAAAAAGGGTAAACTTAATAAAATAAAAAAATAAAAACTAACTAGTCAAAAATGGCTATAAATAAAAAGACAAAAATTTCTAACCTAACACACACGGCCCCCTTCTCATCATTTGACATGTACAACCCACTTGACAAGAAATGATGAACCGGGCTTCCATGAGCACATTTCCTTATTCAGACTGCTAATTAATCCTCATTAACTAATGGCACTTCCATCACATCAGCGCACAAGAGAAGCGTGTCATTAAGTCATCGCAGTATCACCAGGTGGCGTTTACGTATTCCCTGATTGACCGCTAATGCGATTAATAAGTCGGCATCTCCTTGCCTTACTGGTCGTACCCGAACTTCTGGACCACATTGATGTAGTCGTATTTGACTTGTTAGAACCGCACGGTACTCGGAGAAAAGGACCTCGTGACTGGTGAATGTCCGAGCCATTTTACTGCATCCTAGAATTAAAATGCAGACTAATAATAATAATAATAATAATAATAATAATAATAAAAATAATAAAACTACAAATCTATATAACCTGGTAGTTCTAAGAGTTTTTTATTTAAGTAAAATCTGGATCCCTATTAATGACGGTGCTTTGCATTGTATAGAGACGTGCTTGAGAGATGACGCTGGGAGAAAAAAAGATGAAATTCGGTATAATTAATTCGTGTTGGGAAACAAAACGCTTTTCATTTCAGCCAAACAAAGGGATCGTCTGCCATTCATATGCAGATGTAATTCTGTCCTGTCAACCAGTGGTCTGAAATTAAATTCATGCTATCCTAATGAGGAAGGATGACGGGATGTACTGAAGAAAAGGTGAAACCAGTCTCTCAACCGTTGTATGCTTTCTTCAGACTAAATTGGAATGGTTCCAAATGCTGAAGCTCCTATTTAAGAGCCTTAGCAATAGGAACATACATTTGCAGTACAGTTACAGCATTTAGCAGGCCCCCTGGTCCAGAGTGAATTACATTTATCTCATTTGTCCAGCTAAGCAGTTGAGGGTTAAGGGCCTTGCTCCGGGGCCCTGCAGTGGCAGATTAGTGGCACTGGGAATTGAACCCACTATCTTCTGGTCAGCAGCCAAAAATATTTTGCCTCAATTGCGGTTATCAAAACTAGCTTGAATGGTTGAATGTTGAAAACTGACCACTACTGCAATACACATTTTATTATACTAGATTATTACATTCTATTAGTCTCGATACCGCTTTTTCTGTTCTGGAATCTCTGGATTGATCAAAGAGAAATTAATCAAAACAAAAGAAAAAGATAGCACAAAATCGAATCTTACATTTCATTCATTCATTCATTCATTCATTCATTCATTCATTCATTCATTCATTCATTCAGCGCCTATCCTGTTCAGGTACATCCTGGACAATCAGCAGTTAATCACAGGACTAACACTTAGAGACAGACAACCATTCACACACACATTCACTCCTATGGACAATATAGAGTAGCCAAATCACCTATGCCTAATCACATGTGTTTAGAGTCAGGAGGAAACCGGAGTACCCGGGGAAAACCCACGTAAGCAAGAGGAGAACATGCGAACTCTACACAGAAACACCCTGGGCAAAACCTTATATTTCCTTCGACACAAAATCACTACATAGTGGTACTTGAACCAATTCAGGCTCCAATAACCAAACTCAAAACTTCATCACTGACCTTCAGATTCCTGGGCAAAGAAAAAAAGAAACAAGTGGTACAAGAGTGTTTTTCAAGGAGAAACAAATATTTTACAGCAGATTGAATAGTGAGAAAATGATAGCGTCCAGTCTTAGATATATCGCTCAAATGATCAGTAACCTTGAGGTCGATTCCATTATTTTATCCGCTATTGTAATTCCACTACAACAGATGACTGTACCCCCTTGATTGTGAGAGGAACGAACGTCTAGCATTGACACACCAAACATGTTCTCCCACATCTGATTGTTACACAACCGTTAGCGCTTTTGCCAAACGAACAAAAAGTATATAGTTAACATTTTCAGATCAAACTGCAAGTGTCCAGTGTTTGCTCTGAATGCTTGAACATCACTCAATTCGTACACAGAAGGAAATCCTAGGTTAAATCTTGTAAGGAACGCTTTTATCTATGATGAGGACAGCACTTTTTTTGTGACCAGCGTTATCGATATGTGTTTCGAACAAAGCGGTACCACGCGGTGAATTTGCTGGCTGATAAGGCCAAGAGACATATTCAGTAGAACAACTACAGTTCATCATTTAATCAGCTGTTTGCACATCGGTTCTAACAGGTGATTTGTTACACACATGTAGATTAGATGCAGACTGGACAAACAACGCTACATTTATAGCGGCTCAAACACTTTGTTTACCATCGCCATTACACAATTCATACTCATACAATATAAATGTACAGTTATATACCTTCAGCAAGAAAAATAGATCACCTTTATATGTATACTTCCTGTTTAAAGTGGAAGTCCAGTTTGGAGAAATGGGAGGTTTTGATATAGACGTGAACCAAAAAAAAATCTGCGGTGCACTTCATTTTATGTTAGCTAGCGTAACCTGCCTGCTCTGTGTGAAAGAACAGCAACTCCAGAACAAGCATAAACCCGCTTGCTCCCTCTTGTACTCGCTGTCTCACTTTGTGCTTTTTCAGTGCAGCTTTATTTCAGAGCAAATCGCTTAACAAATATACGTGGAATACATTACCTAGACCAGTGATTTTTAAACCGGTGGTCCACGGCCCTCTAGCGGGCCTAGGTAGTGCCATAGATAGCCATAGGTAGACTACCCCGAAATTAATTTTGATTTATTTTTTAATTGATGAATTATTTAGGTCATTTAATGATCTAATTGTTCTAATGAATTGCATTGCTTTGGACTAGTCTGCTACAGCAGTATAACAGATTAACATAAGAGTAATTGTTGAACTTTTTTGAATTTCCTCTTATTCTGTTTTTATTCGACCATATTTGGAAAAGCGGTCCTCATAATGTTTTTAAACACGCATTAGTAGGCCATGAGTTGCAGAAGGTTAAAAACCACTGATCTAGACTATGGAAAGTGAGGGCATACAATAAAAGTGTCTGCAAAAATGATATTGGTGACAAACAGCGAGATAGCAACGTGCCAAATGCACACGCTTCGTTCAGTTTATGAGGAATTGCCAAATCCAAGGTAAGGCTGGAGCTTGGTGATGCCTCACATCGCGTTCTTTTGTTAGAGGAGAAAAACTGATCAGAGCCTGAACGCAATACTCACCGAACTGTCGCACATCTTTCTGACACTACTACTATATTTTCGTGTGAGGACTAACAGATAAAATAGATCAACTTACTCCTAATCGCTTAAATGGGACTCTGGCCCAGATCGATCAAGGTTAACTTACAGCCAGCCGACATGCTTAAATCCCCAAGCATCATTCAATGAAACGGATCCGGTTCCATCGCCTTCTGTGACATAAATCTTGCTTTAGCGTCGTCGTCGATGGCACAACACAGAGGGATTATTCTCAAAACCTTTTTTTTTTTTTTTAAACACAAAATACAGCATACTGTCTGGAAGCGGTTGAACAGAGCAGCTCAATTTCACATGAGGACCAAACAACTGTTCCAGATCATATGTCTGTGAGCGGGTTGTAATCTCCGAAGGGAAATGGCTAGAAGTGTATTTGCCCTGCATGCTGAAAGCACAACAACGTCTGGAAGTTTAATATCGGGTTACTGTAAAGGCGGCCGAGTTTCCGCCAAATGTTACTGAACGTTCTCTGGGACGGAAAAAAAAAAACAGGCTTGGGTCATGCTTATCTGCAATTAGACTGTACACAGGTTAGCCAAATGCCATTAAAATAAATGAGCTGATTTCAGCAACAGCAATCCTGGTGGTTTTCTGCATCAGACGTAGCAGGTGCTCACTATCAAAGCACAACATTAATCACGCAGAAGCCCATTAACCTTATCTAGACATGCGAGGGTCACATGTTCACATCTACTTCACAAAAACTTGTTTTGCAAAGAATGTTTCCCTTCCCCGCTGAATTCATTACGTTATCCTTTACAGGATATGTAGATTCTGCATGGCTGGAATTTGCATACTGGATCCTGATTGGCTGCTGTATTTTATGATGCAACAACACTCAGCCATCACCTGTTTAATATTAACACGGATTTACCTTACTAAACAATAAGAAAAGCAAGGATACTTTGCGTCTTCTGTTTTTTGTTTTTTTTACCCAAACAATAACTTAAGCATTTTATAAGGTTATATTTTATATTAAAAATCGTTCGCCTGTGCTTAAGTATGGAATAAAACCTGGACTTATTGAAGTGCTTTATTCCTCTTACACCACAGTAATTTGTCACTAATTGCATTTATTTTTACTTATTAAAGTGCCCATATCATGGTTTTTATTGTTTATTATTTGGTTTTAAATCCCCCAACAACACGTTGACATGCATGCAACGTCAAAAAAAAAACAACCACTTTTCTTATAATATACGTTTAATTTGACTTTATTTCTCAATTCTCAAACAATTTGATGGAAGATATGAGGATTTGATTTGCTCTGATTGGTCTGATAATTCAGGCAGTTGTGATTGTTACACAGCGTATAGTGTGTTTTGGAAACAGAACGGCTGTAAACTATAGAGGGTTTGTACCATGTACTATACAGTATGTCACGGTTTGGTCAGTGACTCGGATGTGCCACCATATTGGAGATGCTTGGATGTAAACAATACTATGGATCGGATAGGAACGGACGGAGGGATAATGTACTACTAATCCACGCTGTCCAAATCATGGAAAAACCGTGCGGGAGCTGCTAAAGCGTACAAAGAAGGACTTGGTAAACTAGAAAGGACGACATTTCAAAAAAACTAAAGCTGATAGACGGAGATTCTAATATACTCAGAGAGAGAACTGGTGGCGTACAGAATTCCCGAATTCCCGTGGAACGGGAATCGAATAAAATTTCGATTCAGCGATTCTGAGTCGACTCTTTCTTTGGAGAGACAATAACTTTATTTATGATGCGCTTTCAGCTTTACAACTTTGCAAACTCTTTTCACTTACACACAGCTATACACACTGCATGAAATGGCATTTTCCAAAAACCATGATAGGGGCTGTTTAATACACGCTTTATAACTGCTTATAATTAATGTTAGTTCCTGTTAGCGCTGACATCATAGCAGCTATAAACAGTCGGATTAAACAGTGAATAAAATATTCAGGCTGTGAAGAAACATGAAATTCGTTCCGAAATTTTAAGCAGTGACAGAAGTGTTATTCGTTCTAGATATGAGGTGCACACGATACAGGTCCTTTAAAAATAGCTGTAGAGACAATAATGTTTTAGTACTAGTATAAGTGCATTAATATAAACTGTTTCTTTATACTGGTTCTTGCACTTGGAGCGACTGTCCATATGCTGGAAAGGCTTAAAAGTTTTTAAGGAACCATGAACAGTGCTTCAGAGCACCACAGCGATCTTCTCCGTCCACTACTAAAGAAACATTCTGAAGTATGAGACAGTGTGGGGAACACCAACAATCAGTCTGACATCAAAATGAAAAGGTCACGTCACAATGCCATAAACAACAGGACCGATAGACGTCCAGGTCCTCAGTCAACTCTCCTTTTAGCTGTTTTCCACCAGTTTATTGGATGAAGCAGCCATTCATTAGGTTATTGGAGATGGAGGGATGGAGGGATGAAGTTGAGGGTCAGACCCACCCTGGTGGTGCTGCTCACAGCCTGAGGCGCTCTGTCCAGGGGAGAGCTGGGACGCCTGCTGAGGAGCAGGAGGAGCCTCAACCACCTCCACCAGGGGGGACGATGTGCTGAGCTGGCCAACAGGAGGAGGCCACGGAAGGTCCTTTATCACTTTAATCTCTACTGCAGGGAGGCAGAAGAGTAGAGAGAAAGCAAGAGAGAGAAAGAAAGAGAGCGAGAGAGAGAGCATACAGAAAGCAAAAAGCAAAGATGTAAAGATAAAGCGAAAGAAAAATAGAAAAAAGAAAGAAAAAGGAAAAAAGAAAGAAAGAATAAAGAGAAAGGAAGAAAGAAAGCAAGAAGAAAGAGAAAGAAAAAGAAAGAACGAAAGAAATG
>JAOUQX010000030.1:23824410-23834415 GCA_028566295.1 Liobagrus marginatus
ATATATCCCACCCACTAACAGTAATATATCCCACCCACTAACAGTAATATATCCCACCCACTAACAGTAATATATCTATAAAGTAATATATTGAACAACTTTGCATGATGGATGCAGTATCTTTGATATGACCGAAAATGCAATTCTATCCAACCCTCTGACATCTTCAGCTGCTGGAGAAAAGCAAGAAAGCGTTTTACAGCAATCACTCAGTTTGATTTACTTTATAAAGTCAACGTGTCTGAATCCTTCTTTCTTCCCTCTTTTCTTCTTCTCCATCTGTATCTCTCTCTCTCTCTCTCTCTCTCTCTCTCTCTCTCTCTCTCTCACATTCTCAATATGGTTCTCCATTTCTCACTCTCTCATCTGTTTGACATGGCGTTGTGTTTGCTTCTCTTCATCACGTCATCTTTCCACCTCTGACAGAATGCAATGTATTATTTTTCAGTGGCTCATATCTTTGGCTTTAGTCTCACATCCAAAAGGTCAAAACCATGGTTGAAAAAAAAGAGTATTCTTTAAATAATCTTTTGTCCGGTATCTTCCTATTTATTTAATTACTGTATATATTAGTGTACTGTTCAAGGCTCCTCCAGCGCTGTTACTGGTGTACACGTGTGCATCTTGTGATTTAGATGGATGACTGCTGCACGCTCCATGTCTTAGCCTCCATGCACATGCTGACACACTCAATAGCCGCTGACAAATGAGGGCCTAGAGCCCATCTCCCACCTTTGTCTTGCTCTAATGTGGTCATGCGAGCTTCACACATTTGTCCAGTTCAGGTATCACAGATGGCACTGTGGTAATGTGATTTCCAATTCTGAAAACTCATTTTCCACGTTATGATGATGGCTTAGATCCTGTCACCTCGTTGATCACAGATTAGATTGACTGTATTGTGGGATATCTGGTGTTTTTCTTTACATTAACATTATAATTTCATCACTTCTTACTTGTTTGCATTCAAGCTTCAATAAACAGGCAAAACTATGTTCCAGTAAATTAAAGCTTAAATATGAGACAGCAAGAAGGTCATGGCTTCGATTCCCGCCCGGGGTGTTTCTGTGTGGAGTTTGCATGTTCTCCTCGTGCTTGCATTGGTTTTTCCTGGGTACTCCGGTTTCCTCCCTCCTCCAAACACATGTGATTGGACATAGGTGAATTATCTACTCTAAAATGTCCATAGGAGTGAATGTGTGTGTGAATAGTTGTCTGTCTCTAAGTGTTAGTGCTGTGATTAACTGCTGATTGTACAGGATGTACCCCGCCTCGCACACTAAGTTATCTGGGATAAACTCCAGCGCCCCCATGACCCTGAACAGGATAAACGCTAGATAATGAATGAATATGAGTTTGTCATTTATATGACTAACATGATGCTTATCTATGATTAGCATTAATACTTCGTTCTCGCCTCAGGTATTGCTCACAGAGTTGGCTCGTCTGGCTATTCTTTCTTGCTAATATAGCGTTTCATTATCCTGAAGGGTGATTATCTAAGTGAACTGCACTTAGATCAATATTGATCACAATGCCAAGGAGAGCAGAAAAAGCACACACTCTATTTCCAAGGATCTATTTGCCTTAAATGCTTCTTTTAGACAATCTAATCCTGCAATAACCCACAGTGCAGAAAATAAAGTGGGTATTTTCTGAGTATTACGGAGCATGGCCATGAAAAAGTATTCTGCTTAGCCACAATAGTATTAGTGTGTTTAATGGATTTAGTAAGTTTTCCAGTGGGGTTGACCCAGCTAACAAATTCATGTTCTGAGAACATTCTAGGAATACTATTTGTGACGTTCCATAAACGTAAAAATGTCCTGTTTGCATAATGTTCCAGGAACATTGTTCTAAGAACGTTTTCTGTCAACATTAGGAAAACGTGCATTAATTAGTTATAATGTTATAAGAACGTTCCACGAACATTATTTTAAAATGTTTTGTCCTAACATTTAGACAACTTTTAAACAACGTTAGCGAAAGTTATGGGAACGTTCCCAGTTAGCTGGGGAGTCAGAGACAGTCATATCTTCCACTCAAACCAGAACACACTTGACTTGCTGGGCTTTGGGCCCAGGGGCATTGTCATGCTGTTATGCTTAGTTTTTAATTGAAGGAACAATATAATAGTAGTGGTAGTGGTAGCGCAGTGTTTAAGGTGTTGGACTGCTGATCGGAAGGTCGGGGTTTGATTCCCAATACTGCCAAGTTCTGGATTCGAGCGTCTGTAAATGTAGTCCTACAACATATACTCTACACCAGGGGTCTCCAATCCTGCTCCTGGAGGGCCACTGTCCTGCAGAATTTAGCTCCAACCCTAATTAAACACACCTGAACCAGCTAATCAATGCTTTATGATAGGTTAGAAGAACTTCTAGGGAGGTGTGTTGGATCTAAACTCTGCAGGATAGTGGTCCTCCAGGAGCAGGATTGGAGACCCCTGCTCTACACAATGGTGTGTTTCCACTTTGTGGCCACAGTTTGGTGAAGTCACGCCAATGTGAGTGTGCTGGTATGGTCTCCACCAACTTTTGTCCATATAGTGTAGCATAGCCAGAGTCTTTTAAAGTAGAAACATGTGTATCATACATAGTATAGGTATATCTGCTTTACACTACATGCTATGTGAAGACATGGCTGTTTACTTGATCTAAAAAGCTGGTTTGTGTTAGACATCTTCAGGGGTCTAGTGGAGTCCTTACCTTTACAGTTTAGGGCTGTTTTGACAGCAAACGGGGAACCACCACAATTTTAGGAACACAATATTAGGAAGGTGGTCATAATGTTATGCCTGATCAGTGTATAAGGCCAGTAGTACCTGGACATAACCTCTTTAAAATGCTGGCAAATCTCAGAAACATTTTTCCCTGCCGTCATCACTAAACAGAAGTCTAATAAACATTGCTTTTCTTTTCCCTAACAACCTTTCACCATTTATATCACCTACAACTCTCAAGAGCTATGTTATAAAACCACAGCCAGGGCAAAAGTGTTTTTTTATTATACCTACCTACTTATTTGTTTACTTATATAATATTGCTCCTCTTTAATGTCTTATTTTATGTGCTTGTATTTTTATGTGAGTTAAGCAAAACCGTATAGGAAGATACGCACTTAACCCAATAAATATTAACCCCTTATTGGACTGCAAGATGCTGTGATAATGATAACAACGTTCTATTCTATTCGATTCTATTCGATTCTATTCGATTCTATTCTATTCTATTCTATTCTATTCTATTCTATTCTATTCGATTCTATTCGATTCTATTCGGATCGATTCTATTCTATTCAAATCGATTCGATTCGGATCGATTCTACTCTATTCTATTCGATTCTATTCTATTCTATTCTATTCATAGGGTACCATAGATAAAACTCTACAGTGCATTATAGCATAGCCAAAGTGCACTGTATTAAAACTGTACACTATTGTGGTATAGTATACATACTATAACCTTCTCTTATCTGACACCTAAGCGGTGGAATGAACATTCACTAAATATCCAAACAGATGAGCCATTGGCAGACTTAAAACAATATCCTAAGGCATACTTTCTTCCTGGAATATTTAAACTAGCACAAAAAAAATCAAACGAAAAAGAATGCATTATTAGCACGCAATCATTTTTAGACTGATAGTATAATTGATTATGAACAGTGTTATATATCTTCTGAACTAGATTTATTAGGAATATGATGTGTTTGGGTTTTGTCGAAAGTAGAGTGCGCAAACATTATTACATGCTGGTTGGTTTATGTATTAAGGTAAAGCTTAATTCCTAAGAAAATCAGCTCAGCAGCCATGGTGCGCTAATGCTAAGGATAAGCTCGGTGTTTCAGGCTTTCTGTCTGAGGCACTCGGCTTCTTCCTCAGGGTAATAATATGTCTGGCTGTCACTCTCAGTTGCACGATTTGCAGCAGCTATCAGACACAGTCTCTGCCCGTTGTGCCTGGCACAGCTTAGTCCTCTTGGGGGATCTGTTCCAGCATTGTGACTAGGCAGACCGGCAGAAGAATATATCGAATAAACACATTTTTAGACTGATAGTATAATTGATTATGAACAGTGTTATATATCTTCTGAACTAGATTTATTAGGAATATGATGTGTTTGGGTTTTGTCGAAAGTAGAGTGCGCAAACATTATTACATGCTGGTTGGTTTATGTATTAAGGTAAAGCTTAATTCCTAAGAAAATCAGCTCAGCAGCCATGGTGCGCTAATGCTAAGGATAAGCTCGGTGTTTCAGGCTTTCTGTCTGAGGCACTCGGCTTCTTCCTCAGGGTAATAATATGTCTGGCTGTCACTCTCAGTTGCACGATTTGCAGCAGCTATCAGACACAGTCTCTGCCCGTTGTGCCTGGCACAGCTTAGTCCTCTTGGGGGATCTGTTCCAGTATTGTGACTAGGCAGACCGGCAGAAGAATATATCGAATAAACACATTTTAAAACTTAAATCACACCACACACAAACATATTGCGTTATATCATCCATTCTCATTATTCTTATCATTTCTTAATAATATAATAATAATTGAAGATCTGAATGATTACTGACATTTTCAGATCCTATTTGTCACATACACATACATGCAGTGAAATGTTCTATTTTCTGCATATCCCAGCATACCTGTCAGAATACGCTGGGGTCAGAGCGCAGGGTCAGCCAGAACAACCGGAGCCTTCTTTATTTCAAAGGTTGTTTCTCCTGAAATTCCCCTGCATTTGAAAAGGAAATGAAGCATAAAGTGCCATAAGATTACATCACTGAAGCAAAGGGCATTTTGTCTAAAGTCCCGTAATATTAATTATGTATTGGCTCTTTGCGTGTGTTTTAATGTGCTGCCTGATTGGCTCTTGCAGAAATCTTTAGATTATATCAATACCTTGTTTGTCCTTTAATTGTCTATTGATTTCTGTTTATTAAGGCTATTCATTATTTGTTTTTTCCATGTGTGCTGTGTGGAATAACGAAGCTCAAACTAAGTCTAGAACAAACTTAAACAATATAGTGCTTCAATGTAAATGTACTTATTTAAATGCAGATTTCGATCATTAGTGCAATGTGCGTGAGTTAAAGATGGCACCAAGCTAACGGAACAATACATTTGCATAAGATATTAAGATGTTGGACATTAATTAGATGTTAAAGGCACGATAGGAGATTTGGTTCAAACACATTTGTTGTTCTGTTAGTTGAAAGTTTCATCACATCTCGATAGCGCTCTTTAAGTGAAGTGTTCTAAATGTATTTATATCGTCTGTGGAAGGCGTAGGACCCAAAAAACTTCGTCCAATCAAAACGTTCGGTCCCAAAATTACGATATATCATCCTACCTGCCTGTTAACATATGTATTAGCATACCTCTGTAATCCCTGTTAGCGCAGGCAGCTACATCATCAGCGCTATGTTCCTGATATAAACTAGCTGTGTGTAATTACGTGTTTATAAAGTATCTTACGTTGGTTATTGTAATATTATACGCTTTGTACAGTAATATTTACTCACCGCTGAATTACACATGAGATAATCTCACTCTCTCTCGTCTTGTCGTTTGAGCCTCTGCTCTGCCTGAGTGGATCCTACCTTTAAGATAATGGAAATTGATGTTACAGAAGTTTGGATTAAATTATAGGACAATGATATAAAATACGTAGAGTTTATACAAAAGTGCACATTACTTTAACTTGTGTGCATTACAGTAGTAGTGCAGTCTTGGACTGAAAATCATGAGTTTGATTCTCGGCATCATCAAGCTGGACCTTAACCTTCAACTGCTCAATTAATTCAAGGATAAGACCGTCGACGAAATTTCGTAAATGTAATAAATGAATACAAATGTATTAATATTCTAACATATACATATGTTAACATATATGTAATTCTATTACATATATATACATATATATACATATAAATATAATAGAAATATAAAATATATCATATGCTGTCCTCATGTCTTAGGATGATTGCACTCATAACCAAAAAGTGAGCAATGCATTTACACTTAAGTCATGTGTTGATTCATGCTTAGTAACTGCCTGGTCAGGGACATGCAGGTTTAAACTAAGATGCTAATAAAAATAGAAATAATGGATTTAAGCCATGCCTACTTTTGGAAGAGTACGAGTTTTTATCGGACTTATCAGATACAGCTAGTGATGTGTTACACTCTGGTCTGAAGAATGCATTGTTATTACTCGGGTGTAGTTTCTCAGTCCATGACAATGTGTCATATATTTATTTTCCGTAGACAATTTATCCTGGTCAGGTTGACAAGAACAACTCAGCAAAAACTCCTTCCAGTTCACGCATGAACATTGAGAACGTGTAAAAATGGCACAGCAACATTACATAGTGAAGGTATCAGATTTTGTTACTCTATTTATATATGTTATAAATAACCTCGATGTTTGAGAGCAATAGTGGCTATGAGTTATAATATAATAGATATAAAAAATAGAAACACTTCCGTATGCAGTACATTGAGAGAACACTATGCTGCAGAGCAGGCTCCTCGGGGAATGGACTATATGGCAGGAGTTACTAATGATAGCTGAGAGCTTATCCAGCATTCCTCTCGCCGTCCTCACCTCCAGGGTATTTGTGTTAAGCACTAGGACTGAGCCAAGCTTCTGAATTTATGTGCCTTTGGCAGTGATGGGTCTTGCTGTCTTTAGCGTATTGTTCGCTTTGCATCATCTCTGAGACTTCATGCCATCCATGCCAATCATCTTGGTTTCTTTGGTCTTAAAAATCGATCCACAAAGAAAGGTTTGGTGTCAAGACTCTCTGATGCTGTAGCCTTCATAGAAAAAGTCTTAATAGAAATGTATTCATTATTCTTCTCATTGGGTGCGACTTTAATCTGATCAAAGTCGTGATGGATTTAGGGATATCTATCCTGGGAAAAGTACGCATGAGGTGAGAAAATGTTGACGTACACACACACACACACACACACATTTACAGCTACTGCCATTATGACGTCACCAACCAGCATCATCAGGTTATTGGGAATAGGAAGGAAACTGCTGCATCTCAGTATCTTTAATATGGAGGCGCATCCGGGGAACTGACCAAACCGTGACGTAGGAATAAACCCACTATAGTTTACGGTTGTTTTGTTCTGTGCCATACGCAGCAGACCAATCACAACTGCCCGGCTCATCGGACCAATCAGAGCAGAGTATCCTCATGCAAAGGAGCGGTTCAAATGGATCATCTGACAGTCGTTGAGAAATAAGGTCAAATTAAAGGCATATTATAATAAAATTAGTGTTTTCTTTTTTTTTTTTTTACATTGCATGCATGTAAGCTTGTTGTTGGGGGAATCCAAACCAAATTAAGAACTAAAAAAACATGATATGGTCACTTTAAGTATTAAAGTCCATTTCCAATACTCTAAGACATGAGAAAATGCAAAACAACAGTAACGTTGGATATCATTTTTAGTCAAGTCGGAATGAAAATGAATCCCCATTTTAAAGCCTACTCTATGTAAATATAGAAAGTCATAAAAAACATTTCGTTCCCCTGTTCTTCTTATCTGTCGTACTACTTACGACTGCAAATTTCGAGATAAATGTAGTGAAATCTCATCCAAATGCACTGAAGATATCAGGACAATCTTCCCACATGCCTCTCCAACATCATCTCTAATCAAGACACAATAAAATCACCCTCAACAGCTCTGCCGAGTGGAGAAATTACCATGACAACGGAGCACAGAAACAGAGGACTTCTTTGTCGTTCAGAGACAGACAAATAGAGTTCTTCAACTCTTCAACAATCAACAGCCCGTGGATGATAAATAAGTAATTTCCTCGCTGGCTTGTCAAGGCGCAAGAGCGTATCCTGCCAACTCCGTGGAAGAGCCGCTGTCGGAAGGATGATTAGACGTTGAAGATGATGGATGATGGAGGCGAAGTCTCCGCGACCGGAGATGCATCTGGGCCTCGTAGCAACTGGCAGCATGCGACGGAGACGAGATCACCCCCGACCCGCTAGAAAGGGGCAGTCTCATTAACCCAGGCACACAAGCTTGACAATTTATCTCACGACACATGTGGATGATAGGTGATTTCACTCTGCCTGCTCGATTTCACTGCAACTTTCCGTTAGCTAAATAGCCCGGCGAGCATCTCATTTTCTCTCAAAGCATTACATGCCCAATTGCTGTATCTGGAGGATGTAATATGGAGATTTCATGCAAGGAGTGCTGGATGTGGTTTACATAGTTAGGTATCATTTTTCATATATGTCGTGGAGTGGGAACCAGTTTTTAGTAGGGTGACCACAACCAAACCAAACAAATGTGGAACAATTACTAAGTCTGTGTGGGACAATGTGGGACATGTTACCAACACTAAAATATAACCTGAAACTTTTAGAAAATGTATATTTAACTAAATAAAACATATTTGTTTTCTGTAAGCTTTTAAAATCGTTTGTACATTACCGTATTACCAGAACACTGCCGAGTTTGGTTACTGACAGGAAATCACCCGCCATACAGTTTGATTAACAGCGGTCACAGCCTCTTAGTGATTAAGAGAGGTTCTACATTCTTTACAACCATTGGATGAAATACAGGATTTCAAAAATGGCTGTTGTAGTGTGAGGCGGGATTCTAATTCTGACCAATCGATGTTAATATGGGTGAAATTACGCTGCAAAAATATTTCATTAACGCATGCACACGTTCTTAATATAGCAATTAATAACTAACACACACTTATGAAAATGCGGGACATTCTGTTAATATACGACGCGCGGGACGAAGGGTCAAAATGCTGTGCGGTACAACGTGAAGCGGGACGGGGGTCAGCCTAGGTTTTTAAAACTGCCATATACTAATAGAAAAATGGATAATAAATAGTAAAGATTCAGAGGCTTCTAGTCTCTCTCTCTTTGTCTTCCTGTCTGTCTTACATTTTACAGCCCAGAGGGACAGGCAGCAGTGTCACTGTCTGGCTTTCCTTCTTGTCCTTTTTTACACGAACATAATTAGCTCTTTGTTATAAAACAAGCCTTCTGAGACTCGTTCTGGCACAATATATTTAATTGAAGTGAATTATAGGGAGAACTAAATCACACGGTAGTTGTGGACTAGAAAAGTCAAGCTAGGACATAGAGAAAAGGAGAGCGCTGATTATTTCAGGATCACGACTCACCTGTCACGGCAAAAGCTGCTGAGCTTTGTTTCTGACAATCCAAAGCAAAGGTCATGACCTTCAGGGTGAAGGGCAGTAGTGGAATCATACAGTGACTGGCGGCCTGTCAGCTCCTGTCTCACTGCACCTGTATCTTTTTTGTCCTGTATCTTTTAATGCTCAACCCATTTCCAATGTAATGGCAATAATTTTAAGATCATTTTTTATTTTAACCCAAGATTGTTTAAGAACTCTCAAGAATCCGCAAGCTGCTCATTTGGCACTCTTGAGCACGATGAGCAGCAATTTCTCCCCAAATACTCTTCAACTGTCCATCAAGAACATAAAACTGGATTTGGATTAGACTAAACACTCCCAGAAAGGTTATAAACTGTTCTAAATGCTTGTGCTTCAATCTGATTCTTTATGAACAGGCTTCTAAATAGTTTAGAAAAGGAAAACCCTTTGGAGAGGCAGATGGTGAGGCATGTCCGAAACTGCCACATTGTTTTGTAGCAAATGGTCACTATTGGCATATGAAGATGTGGGAACTGGCCGGAGCTTTGGCTATGCTTTTGTAGTGAGATCAGCATTGCAAAATATGGATGTAATGCAATGACACACGCATGGATTCATTTCTAAATTTAAACTTAAAGTAGGGTGTGGTGAAAACAAGCACAGTGTGTGGGACTGTCCTGCCTAAACAGCCCTGAGCCTCCCTCACACTTACACTAATATATCCCACCCACTAACAGTAATTTTTCCCACCCACTAACAGTAATATATCCCACCCACTAACAGTAATATATCCCACCCACTAACAGTAATATATCCCACCC
>JAOUQX010000030.1:23861842-23876351 GCA_028566295.1 Liobagrus marginatus
GTGTGTGTGTGTGTGTGTGTGTGTGTGTGTGTGTGTGTGTGTGTGATGTGTAGGTTTAGGAGTAGGGGTTGGGTAGGAGTGTGTGCACATGCACATGCACAAACACACACCATTACTCCTGTCCTAACTAAACAGCTAGACTTATTTGTCTTTACTAGTGACTTTCACAAAAATTAAAACTGAAATAAAAAAACAAACAAATAAACATAAATAGGACTGCGCGTGTCAAAATTACAGTAAATGGGAATGACTTGCCAAATAAAGATCTTAAACCTCAACGATTAAGCTTAGTCACAAACATTATACCTAAAGTTAATCTCAGAAGATCGTGGGTTTGATTCCCAGCACCACCAAACTGTCATTGCTGGGCCCCTGAGCAAGGCCCCTAACCCTCAACTGCCTAGTATGCTAAAAAACAAATAATAATAATAATAAATGAGATAAATGTATTTTCATTTTTATATTTTGCGGAATAAAGCTTCAGCTATACCAATCTGCCATGTTCAGGTTGTTATTTGTGTATTTTTCTGTTTCAGATCTAATTGGAAGTGAATATTCATGCACCAAGACACTGCGCGCTCTTATCCGCATGACTGGCACTTCATTAGTAGCTGTTTCACACTGATCAATAGTAATTACTCCCGGAGTCCCTCAGCTGCTCTCGCAGCCCTCCGACGAGCTCCAGAGAACCGGTCGCAATCGTGAGCCAGACTTTCAGACTGAACGCTTCGCTTCCATTTTAATAACACGGATAAAAACACGGCACAACGTTATCAGACTTAACAATAAAAAAATATCCAGTAAAATTACTGTCTGTCTGAGGAACAACAATAAGCATAGTACTTTTGCTAGGACACTTTTTATGTTAAAATAATAACATTATAGTGAATATTAACTGAATGATTTATTTATGTATGTGTATATTTATTTGTATGTTTATTTGATTGATTGATTGATTGATTGATTGATTGATTGATTGATTGATTTTTAACTTCAATTTGCTAGAATTTTTAATGCCACTAATGAACCTTGAAGTTAAATGAAATGTTATGTAATGTTAGAATTCTAAAATGATATTATAAAATTTATATAAACAAATAAAATGAATACAAATGTCATAACAATATAAATTGAGACTATTTAAGTGTGTGTGTGTGTGTGTGTGTCTGTGTGTAAGCATAACAGTGAGCAAGAACGGATGAAAATTAGCTGTGGGGATGAAATTATTTCATATTATTTTTATTTATTTTATTTATTTTTTATTATTAATATTTCATAATATTTCATATTTTATTATTAGTCCCAGTGTCATTCTCTCACCTTGTGCTTGAGGTTTTTTATGAAGGATCGACTCTGAGACTTCTTTAAGCCTTCTTTGGAATTCTGAGGAACAGAGACGTGGATATTTACGCTTACACATGTCCATGTAAATAACTTCATAACGTTATGATGAGAAAAGCAGAAAAATAAATACATGTTATAAATATAAATGCGCTGGACATACATGCTGTAATAGTAAAAGTAAAAGAGCAGGCAGCATCGTTGTGTGTTCTGTGTTAAACGTGTGACACTTTTCAGGAACCTGCTGTGTGTTTCAGAACATCATCATTTAGAGTAAGCGTGTAGCTGGACTCCTGCTGATCGCATGTGCACGTGTCCATTTTACCTCATGTTTTCATGCTGCGCATTCATTAACCATCAGCACCGTGACTGCAAGCCGGTGCTTGCTCACGTTTTGTTCCTAATCGTGGGAAGGTGTGGTCCCCCTTTTCCTGTCAAAAATTACCCTGTCGACGCACGGACTCCACTAGACCCCTGAAGGGCATCTGGTATCAGGATGTTTGCAGCAGATCTTTTAAGTCCGGGAAGTTGTGAGTTGTGGCTCCTTCACTCTCCATATATCCCAGTAATATATCCCACCCACTTACGGTAATATATCCCACCCACTAACGGTAATATATCCCACCCACTAACAGTAATATATCCCACCCACTTACAGTAATATATCTCATCCACTTACAGTAATATATCTCATCCATTAACGGTAATATATCCCACCCACTAACAGACACAAGATTAAGAGATAGTGTTATTCACTTCACCAGTGTTTATTATGTTATGCTTGATCGGTATAGACCTGTAGTATAAATGCCTCAGCTCTGGTAAACTAAACTTCACAATAACAGGAGCAAAACCCCAAAAAGTCAATGAACGTGTACAAACAGAAGTAAAATAACGGTTAGAAATGGACATCAGGTGACAAGCAGGACCTTGTTTAGGCTGAAAACCCCAAAACGTCTAGCAGATTTAAAGTTAAGGTTAGGATTGTGAGCAATCAAGGTCAATAACATCACTTTAAAGGTTGGTGAGCAGGAACGATTCATTTAGTAATATTTAAATAATTTTTTGTTTGGTTCGTGACGTCTTCATTTCCATCTTGTTCTCGCTTCCCTTTTGAAGTAAGGAAACCATGAGGCACAAGTACAGAATCGAGAAGAGCCCACCCCAGGTGTATTTGAAACCAGAATGAGACCCTAGTGCCATCTAGTGGACAAAAACTGTTATGAATAGAAGGGAGGGTATTTCTTAAAATTCTTTATTCATAAACTTGATGCAAGTTTACAAATTGTATATACAAGGTCAAAATGACTCGATGGAAAACAAAAAGCAAAAATAAAACCAATGCATGCTTACAGTGCATAACCCTGTCGTTCTCTCCGACAAAAAAAACTAAAACAAAAAAAAACACCAACAACCAGAACTGCTGTAAGTGAAGATTTAAATCACTACACGACTTAACACTTAACAAAGATGATCCGGGTCTATCTGGGTGCTTGGATAGCTTTCTCCATATAACAATAATTAGAGATCAGGTTTACAACTCAGCCAGAACGGTTAAATAACATGTCACTGTAACAAAATGCCCTGTTCACACTGTAACGCGATTCCCTCAGCCACTTGTTCTCAAATATGTCGATGTACAGATGTAGCACAGGCTCTGGTAGTACAATTAAACATATTTCATAATGGCATAAGTCATTGAGATATACATAAAGGGTCAGCTACACCAAAACTCCAGCAGCTGTAGCGCCGATTAAGATTTTATTTTTCACACCGCCTGATCTTCTGTCGCCCACACACCCCCACCCAGGATACAGGAGCAAACATGCCTGAGACGGTGGTGAGATGTTACAATCTGATCGACCATTCGACACAAATCATTTGCGTATTAAAACACATTATGGGCTTTTGCTTCCCCACCTTCCTGCAAAAGAACCTTTATGATATGCGGCGGTCTGACTGGGGGCTGGTGTATGAGGTGAATGTCTGCGAGATCAAAATAAAACAGCAGGGTAGAATGGCTGGATTTATAACAGAAAAGAATGCTGGACTTAATATTCTATTAAAGTACGGGGTGACAGAGTTTCCGCTTCTACTTCGGGTTAACGCTCGGCGCTCTCGCAGATATTAAAACTGGTGCGAGACGTAAAAAAACTCAACGCCCTGAAAAACACAAGGTTTCGGTTAAAATACTTTTGAGATTCAATCCTAGTTGGTGGCGTACGGTTTCCCGTTCAGTCAGCTGTGCTGATGTCACTGCTAGTAAAAATTACAAACGAGGGGAAAAAGGTATTCAACAATTTCAAACAGGAACTCCTCAGGGTTCGCTGTTGGCTCCTAACAGAAAGTGCGCTTTTCTTAGTTTTCTAGTGACGTTTCGGTTCCTGCTAATAAAGAATTTCGAACAAAAGCTCCAGATTGCAATTTCTCTCCATGACGACGGGGTGACGGCAGACTTACACATTTAAGGATTGATAAAGTTCGACGGTGACGCTCCGGACGATTAACGTTTTTGACATGAGGTACAAGATATAGAGGTGAGACAGCTGGACAGGCTAAAAGAATAAAGTGCTGCTGCATCGAAGCGATGAAGCAAGTGCAATTCCGTTGCACTGATATCGAGGGCTAGTTGAACGGCATTGTGGGCCGCCAAGTGTTTACTGAAGCAAAAGGGTGTTAAAGGGGAAAAAGTACTTTAATTATAATTCAAATAGATGAACTTCGGTGTACAAGATTTCTTTTCGTAGTAAGGGTGTATTTCCCCTTTAAGGTTCTGTTATAAATAACGAACATTACACCAGTCACTTTTTCACCGTGCTGCAGAAATCATTCCTATTGCATTGTTGTTTCCGGGTCAGGACAGATGAATGTCTTGAATCACATCCGTCGAATCACACGTTTGCCAGATGTGTAAAAGCAGTGCTTATGTAAGACGGCGAGATCACCCCGGTGAAGTTCACAAGGACGTGAGCGACACCTGGATGAAGCCACGTGCTATGAACTGACAGTGTGTGTGGAGATTAGGAAGCTGAAGATTTGAGGAAAGTCATAAAACGGGTGCTAAAAAAAAGCTTAAGGCAATAATGGTTATGTTTAGATTCCCCAAAACGCAGGAATGAAACAGGGCATCATAAATAGGCTTAAAAACAATTTATCCTTATGCGGCTTTTCGTTAATGAACTTTGTCAAATCTTACTGGCTGCTTAAAACTTGAAACTTTGCTAGGTGCCCGAGTTGACGTGGGAAAGAAAACGTTTCACATGAAGGCGGTGATGGAAAAAAAAACACAGCAGGAATCATCACGGGTTAAAGAGGAATGGTCACAATCGAAGTTAATGACAGCGCGAGCCACACATCACATCCATTCTCACAAGGGAGAAAAATAATAATATTAGAAACAGCAGTAGTCATAATGTGTACATAAAACATGTTTACGATATTCCTTTGGGCCAACATGAGAATATCCATTAAGCAACCTATCCGTATTCTATTCACGAGTTAACTCCTCAGACGGACATTCGACGCTATGCGGGCGTTTTTTTGAAGCCAGCCCGGTCTGAAAAGCACACGCTTCAATCTCTGCAATACGTCTTTAAAAGTTTCACTTAGTCAGAAATCATTTCGACGACTTTACACTCAACGAGTCCGATGCGCCTGGTCAGATTTTTAGTGTGACCAGGGAAATGCTCCAGAACAAGAAGATGAAGGAGTGATGAGCGTTTAGACTCCATTTCTTAAAGTGAAAAAAACAAAAAAAACAAAATACAATGTGAGTTCTTCATTGAATTTGTTGATCGCTTGAGTCTCCTTCACCCAAACCTAGTCTTTACTCCACTTTCCTTGTTTCGCCGCAATGTTCGTGTTTAAAGTGGTGGAGAAATAAGGGCGGGTGTTTCGGCCTGTGGTGTATGAATCTTGTCATTTATGAAGGACGTCTCCGAACATTGGAGCAAGAGGTCACGGGCTTCGCTAGAGAAATATACGATGTTTGATTCTGCTTAACCAACCAAACAGCCAGAGAGAAACATGGAGGAACGAAGAACTAGCAATAAAAAATAAAAAAAACATTTAAATTAAAAAAAAAAAAAAAAAAAAGAGCAGTGACACACGGTATAGAGAACATGGAAGAAGAATGCATTTTACCCGTTAACTCTCCAAGCCAAGACTTGGTTCAGAAGTCTATAATCCAGACATGGTGAATCTCCAACTAGCGATAAGCGGGTGGAAAAGGGGGACAAAAAAAAAACCAAGGTTTCTAAAAGAAGAACAGCTGTTGAATCCGATACATTCTGTCCTTGTTTGATTGAATGACCGGCCGCTGTCCTTATCCATCTTCTTTGGGTGGTGTGTACCAGCCTGCAAAGTTCAAAGATGTACAAACAATGCTGAGAAACCAAACAAGGCTATTTTAAAAAGATGAAGATGTTAAAGTAGCAAATCCAGGTAGCTACTTTCACACAGCATACTTTAACTTAACACGTGCGAGTAAACGTCCCTGTAATGCCGCGTGGAGTAAAAAACGCCTGCTTACAAACTACACATGCATTTAATTTCTTAATTATTAAGTATTTTGGGCTATTTTGCGTTCATTTATAGAGTTTTCACTACATTAAAATAAATCAGAAGGCCAACACACCGTTGATCATTGGCCATGACCCAATATTCATGACCTGATTAAACATGCACAGGCGTAGATATTTACAGTATGAACGTAATCCGCACCGCTACAGCTTCCGTTAATAATGCAATAATAATTCCAATAATATTCAAATACACTGCACACACTCGCTTAAATCTGATCCAGACAAGATACAAGCTGAAGCAAAGAACACAAACGTAATAATAGTTACCATTCTTTTCGTGGATCTGCACCAGTGATTTATAAGACTGCTGTGCTCTGGCAAGATTGTATTGGTTCTAGAAGGGGGAAAAAAAGACCCCCCCACAAAGATAAAGAAATAAACCAGAGAAACGCTGCAGAATGAAACAGCTTTGTGCCTTAAGTTTTCTGTAATGAACTAAACAAGCCTCAGATTCTATAAATATATGCATCTATAGATATATACCGGTAATTCAGCCTTTATTTTTAGTAAGGTATAAGAGAACGAACGGTAAGTAGTAAAAAGGAGTGGCGTGTTCATGTGCCCAACATGAAGCAGAGTTCCTCTCATCACCCTGAAGTGTTTTCCAAAAACAGCATGTTCGAGTGTTACTTGTACTTGTACATTACATAATAAATGTTAGCTCGTATGATTACCTACTAGATGCATAATATAGCAGATTTAAACTGCTACTCAGATTTTTTTTTATCTTTCTATTCAATAAAAACCCGTTTTGACATGCTATTGCGAAACCAAAAGGAACAGTCTCGGATTATAACGAAAACTTAGAACGTAACCACCGAGTGTAATAAAGCACAGATACCAAAAACCCAAACTATTTTACATGAACATTTACTCAGACAACTTTAATAAATAACCAAACAATGTAGAAGTGTTTATTCGATAAAGACCCTTTTTTTTTTTAAAGGCTACCTGATCCTTTATACTGTATATTATACAACTCCCTGGGAATTAATAGGAACTATTACATTTAAACAAGACTATTACTAATGCTAGCTTAGTATGTACTAAAATGAAAATCAGCAGCCATCGTTACAAAAGCTTTAGCAACAAAAACCACATTTTCGCCTGAATTGGCCACAAAGTTGTTAAGAAATCCCAAATAGAAAGTGATTCGTTTGTATTTTGCTTCCTCCCGTTTTAAAATGGGCTCTCTAGTGTCAGAATGACAGACATGCTACCAAAATACCCAACTCCGTCTCTAGGAGATCCAGTCACTGCGCTTTAGTAATTAGCATTTTCCAAAAGTTTCTTTAGTTTAGATGACTTAGCAACATAACTAGAATAAAAACCTTGATGAAAAATAAGATGACAGCCCGATGTCTGTATCTGTATCTGATGATATGTGAGTGTGGAAAACGAGTGTGAGGGAGCTTACCTTATTGGCTCCAAATTGAACTCTGGCTTTTCCCTTGACTAAAGTGGCGTTAATCTGCATGATGACAGACTCGATGGAATAGGCACTGCTCCAGCCCTGTACACAAAGAATCAACTCAGTGCACATCCACTGCTCAGGTCAAATGGTGACGCTATTACTTCAATTCAATTCTATTTCAATAGCGCTTTTAACAATGGACATTGTCCCATAGCAGCTTTACAGAAGATAAAGAATAAAGTAGAAGTAGAAAAAACACAAACACCCAAAAAAATAAAATAAAATAGAATAACTGATGGTGAATTCTAGTCATTACGAAAAGAAAAATAGACTAAGTAGATTTGTGAGGAACGCGCTTTATAATGAAGACAAACTCGGCTCAGATGAATAGTTTCTTTACCCCTACGGTTGCCGACTGACGGTAAAATTTTAAAGTATAATATGGGTGGAGTTTAAGTGTAATTCATAGTTGGTTGTGTAAAGGAGGTGGAGTTTCAGATATAATTCATTGTTAGTTGCGTAAAGTGGGTGGAGATTAACATCGAACTCAGTTATGTAAAGTGGGTGGACCTTAAAGTGGGTGTAGTTTAAAGACTAATATTTTTGCAAAGTGGTTGGAGCATAAAGTCAAATCCATAGTTATTTATTTACAGCGGGTGGCGTGTAACATCTAATTCATTGTTAGTTACGTAAAGTGGGTGGACCTTAGCATCGAATTCAGTTTAGGTAGTGTGCGGCACTTAACATTAATTCAGTTCCTTATGCAAAGTGGGTGGAGTCTAACGTCTTTCATAGTAAGTAATTTAGAGTGGGTTGAGGCTACTATCTAATTCATAGTTTGTTGTATAAAGTGGGTGGAGCCTGATATCTAATTCATAGCACATACCTGCTTGGTGAGTAGTTCCATGCACAGGGCCCCGCCTCCAAGGACATAACTAAAGCGAACATCAAAACAAATTGTTAAGGATTGACACGTAATGTTTAACCGTTTCCGAATGTTCATCTTATACAATTGCCACATGAATGTGTGTGTGTTTTTAAACACTAATTCAGAACAGGTGTCTATTGAGCTTTCAGCATCAACCTCAAAGGCTTTAACAAGACACGACAGCCACACCTTTCCTTAACTGTACACGTTATATAACACATGATAAATCCTAGCACAAGATAAAGGTTATGTAACTGAAAGATGAGTCTAGTTACTCACCCTCCTGACAGCACAGGAGAAACTACTCGTACAAACGGCGGATCGAAGGGAAAGTTGTCCTGTGGAACAAAGAGCAAAATATAGATACTTGTTTCTGGTTCCAATCACCTCTGCTATTATGAACTGTATTTAAAAAAAAAAAAGCTATTAAAAAATAACAGGTCAGAAACTAAGAACAGGTATAGCAGGCAGTTCATACAGGAAGTACCGCCACAGATATCCATGGCTTAATCAGAAATCAGAACTTCATCTTCGGTCTCATAACGAGGATGAACGCATGAGTTGCAGCAATAATGCTTTTTTATTTTTTTAGGATCACTTGGACAAATAAGTGACTGATAGGAGACTAGTGTTTTGTGGCTTTCATGGTTTGATTACTTCAGACTAGCTAAACAACTGCTTCCATCACAGATACGAGGAAAAAGCAGATAACGGATCAGATGGTGAGTGGGTTGGAATCCTTGCAGTTTCGTGTTGTTCTGTATTTGTTAGCTCTTTCTTCTCTCCACACAGTCAAAGCCGCCAGTCTACTGAGGGCTCTTGGTGCTTACAGAGGCAAAAGAAACTCACTTTGTATGAGAAATTGAGAAGGATGTAATCCATGCCTTCCTTCTCTTTCAGGACTTGAAGGTCACTGTGCAGAGGGCTGTCTGGATCAACTCTGCTCAGACAGAAACACAGCGATAAGGTGCTTCATACACAGAACATGTAGAGCTCATACTAAAGCGTACGGGAAAAAACTAAACTAAAAAGCCAAATGTACAGAAAAGATCCTTACGTTCTTAGCTTGACATGCCACTCGTATAGACTGTCATTAACAAGCTCCACTGAATAGATACCTACAAGAGGACAGCAAGGAATGAGCGCTAGTTATTTGTACGTTATAGGATACACAAACGCAAACACACACGATTCATAAGATGCTTGCCTGATTTATAACTTTGAGATCGGTAAATCTCACGAAGTTCCTTCATTAGACGATCTGAGGCTTGGACGGAGCCCGACACGGCTCCCTGCGACAGAAGACACAGGCATGGAGATAGCGGTGTTAAGAGATACAGCTCAGCTTAAAGAGCACCGTTTAAAGCTAGCGCAAGAGGATTGTCAGCAGCCGGCTAACTCAGGACTAAGCCAGCCATATTCCAACATGGTAGCCAAACTTAAGCCACCATTGAGAGACTAGAGCGTTTGGACAAACCTGTTTGAGGTAAGGCTGAAAACATCATCTTGATCAATTCTACTAGACTAGCAACATGACATCATGGTTCAACAAGGTTCTGCCTGACACTGTAAGTTGGAACATTAGGAACAATTTGACATTTTAAGCCAATAAATAAGATATGTATGAAGAATCAAATACTCTAACGGTCACAGATGAGCCCAAAGCTGATTCTCTCTTCCCAATTGCACCCATTAGGGAGTGGGATATATTTCTGTTAGTGGGTGGGACATATTAAGCAGATTTCCTTGCTATTGGTTTATTTGAAGACACTCCACAGTAAAAACCGATTATAGTTACCAACAGTACTTTAGTATAACACACGCGTCAGAATAACAGTCAATATACAGATAGTGAAATGAAATAACCCTTTTTAGCCACATGCTGCACGAAAGGGAAACGATACGTAAATAATTAAGCGTTGTAACGGTGTACGAACTATGTGTAACGCTGTGAACGGGTTTAGTATACAGGCTTCCGTGTGCTCGGACTTCAAATTAAAGCCCTTTAGCTTTGCATTTGCAGTCAGAGCCATGGAACGGGTGCTGTATCATATTACAAATCTTACTTTTTCTATGAAGCTATTTCATAAATATCATGCCATTATATTAATATTGATTTTATTAGTAAGATTCCACTGCAGTTTTGATCAAATGTCCAGTTGCTTGGTAAGTGTTCATGTTGTGTTCTGACAATAAAGGGGCGGTTCAAATCACACACTGCTTAATACAGCTTTCACTCAGGAGCAGAAATCTGCCTTTAAATTGAATAAATAAACATTTGACATGCATCATTATAACCATTGATATCAATGAGAGTTTTTTAAGTCATATCGCCAAGATACGGATAATGAAACAAAATACCTTTTTAGTCGCTTGCTGCATGAAAGGGAAATAAGCCTTAAATCCTCCTTAAGCTTTGAGCCGGTGTACACCCTGGTACTAAACAGTACTTGGTACTAAACGGAACTGACTTATATAGCAGCGCAAACGTGTCACAATGCGGCACACTGTGACAATCAAACAATTTTATATCACAATACGGCACAAACCTGTCATTATTGCAGCTCGACCGTAGTTCACAATTACATACAGTAACCTGAGCTTAAAGCATGTGTTCAAACTAAAATGACCAATACGGTAAATGAAATAAAGTATTAAAGTATTGGTACCTATGGATAGCATATACGTTCAGCCCTAGCTGTAGGGTTTCAGTAAGAAATAATAAACATAAGCTGAAGCAGTTGCTGTTGGAGAAAATGCGAGTGCACAGGCACAATGTCCCCTGGACTATGAAGTCACTAAGAAAACTAACCTTTAAGTGCAGGTTTTATTAAACAGGCTTTTCCAGAGAGTGATTTTAATTTGGCATAACTTAGCTGAAGCGTGGTTTTCAGGTGGCTGGTTGATAAAAACAATGCATTTACTAGGTTTTTTTTTTTTCTATACACAAAAATATGCACGTAGGCTTGTACTCCTCCCAAATTTTTTTTTTCATTGGATGGTCATGCTCATGCTAAAGATAGAATTTAAACAAACAAACAAATAAATAAATAAAGCAATAGCAAATAACGCCACCTGCTCTGTTCCTAGGTTAAAGGTTGAACAAGAAATAGTCGTAGTGATAATTTAATTAATTAAATGTTCCCCTCCCCCAAACCCAGCTTTAAATAATTCGTTAATTGGCGGAAAGTGAATTCCTAATAAACCATATGATTGTCACGTAGCACATCCGAGCCTCTACAGCTCGACCTAAATTACAGGAACCTTAATTCTGTTTGTCGAGTCTACTGTGATCCGCCTCGGTAAATTAAATAGCTGCCTACATCGAATGCCCATCTTGGTCCTCAGCTGATATGGCATACAGAGCTCAGAAACTAAAGTTTCATGGCCTAATCAATGTTAATAAACAATGCGAATATTAAAAGATTAATAACCTCAGAAAGGTTCCAACACTGCAACCCGCAGCAAAACTACAAGCAGTGTGCTCAGATTTACAGCCTTAAGGGCATCAAACAGGGCATGTGTTTCAGTTTCAGACCACATTTGGCATTGCCTGCAAAAAAAGACTGCATTGTTAAATAAGGAAACAGCATGATACTGTTACGAAACTAAAAGTGCCAGGAAAGAATGATTAACGAAAGGCTCTCGGTGTTTGCAGTGTGTGCTTTCCTATCATTTGGGCCCTAGCATTAAGCTAGATGCAGAATTGGAGTCAGTGTACTTGATATATGATGCATCACAAACATGACAGTTTTTATCCCCTTCGAACCCACAAAGCATAAGAAAGGTCACCTTACCGAATGAGCACTTACGTTCAAGTGGTCCTGCCTCTGGTTTTTTCGGATCTTCTCGAGGATAGCCAAGTTCTCTTTCTCTATGCCGTCGTCCTCGGACTTCTTCCCATCTACCGGCTCCTCCTCTTTCATCTCATAGTGATCAAGCTCTTCTATGTCCTATTGACAACGTACACAAACACACCAATGTAGGGGTCAGGAACAAGTACTGTAACCCCTTTCAAGTTAACATTATTAAGGGGGGGATTCTTCTTTTAACGCTTTCCATTATGTGATAAAACCCCTGGATCATATTGCAATAGGAAAACAAACAGTCAGTGACATAATAGTGTCATGTGACTGTTACTTAACCGACATTGATTGTTTTTAGATCATGTTAATCACCTTTTATTCACCAGCAATTTCAACGATTTGTTTTATTAATTAAAGATCGATGCAGGTGGTCGATCCATTTATAGAACATATACTGTATGTTTAATGTTGTGAAACATCTAATAAATAAGATAGTTCTTGTCAAAGCCTCAAGAAACCATATTTCCCGAATTAATCTCCTGAAGTTAAGACCAAAGAACTAATCCGCACAGCTGGTCATGTTAACAAAAAAACACAATGCTGCCCAATCAGATTTGGGGAAGCGGCGTGGCTCAACAAAGTTGTGCTAGATAGCGAATAGATATGTAGGTTAAGGGTAAAAGTCATTCATTGTTACAGAACATAAAATAGCCATTCACAACAAATGTAAACAGGTTCTCAAATGTTTTTATCAAAGCGTTTCTTTTTTAATATTGGACAAATGAGAAATATTTACTAGCGGTATATCTGGCGAGATAATTATAATGATAGAATGCTGCAGGGAAATCGATAAAGTTGTTTAAAAAAAACTTAAGTATATTATTCTGTGTGGCGTATTATAGCGGTATGTACTTAAGATACGACGGTTTGAAAATACTGGGTTAAAGATACACAAGGTAAGATTACACATTGGTCTTAAAACACCCCCCCCCCTCACCGACCCCAAACAAATGCAATCATCTGCTTTTGATATTTATAAGATTTGCACCCGTATTCCTAAACTATAACCATATCATTTATGGGGCAGTGTCTTTAGAAGAGAAAAAATAAATAAAAACATTTGAAACAAAAACAATCCCTTTTAGACCAAAAAATCAGTTTTCCAATCTCCATCAATTAGGCCACGGCTTAATCCATTATGTCATCCTACACATCGTTCAGATTATTTGTGCATGTAACATTTCTTTTCTGCACCTCTCCCATGTCTTCCTCCTCTTCCTCCTCTGAAGTTACTTCATCAGTTGTACCATGCTACAAAAACAGAAGGATACAATTACCAGAAAGAAACCAGGACTACTTCATCCTGTCGCATTTCTTTAGTCAGACCTACAGACCTTTCTTTCTTGGTTGACGGGGCCGGCAGGGAGAGGCTGATCCAGCATCTCTACATCGGGATGCTGAGGTAGATTGTACAGCCTACACAGGTCACAGATCAGCCTCTTCAGCTGCTGCAGAAGCTGACAGACCAAAAAAAAAACAAAAAACAACATTAGTCAAAATAAGAAACAGCAGTCATGCTTTATTTACTGGAGCTCGAGTTGTCTTTGGAAAATGAGAGGCACAAAAACATTTTGGCAGCTAAATGAGGTTCATTTTCTGAGCTCGTGGGCAAATTATTCTCATCAAGGTAATGGAGCTTGCATTACACCTTTACAGCTCAGCAGGCAGAATTTCCCCAGGACACACCAAGAGCCAGGTTACACAAAACATGAAACAGTCTTCATCCGGCTAGTTAACACAAGCCGGAGATTATGAGAAAACTTTTGGACCAATATTTGGAAAACATATAAGGAAATAAATGCACATGTAGGGTGAAGTTTTAAAATATCACAATCTTACTCCCACCAGCAGGATTTTAGTCTCCTTTAATCCTCGTGTCTTGTTTATTTCACACGCTATTTCTCACAGCTTGCCTTCCTAATGCATGTTCTGAATGCAGCCTCAGGAAACGCGATAGCGAAGAACTTTCCAAATTTGCGGTTAGTCACAGTGCCAGGTCGTGCTGTGGTTCATTCCTGATGTTCACAAATTAATCAGAAAACCAGAGTTATTAGAAAACACCTATTTTTATAGACCGAGTGTCTCTAAATGTACAGACAACGAACAAACAGTCTACCAAGGTTGTGTGTAAATGCTTTCGTAACTCCAATTTTAGGCCAGATTTACAAAACTTTTAGTAACAATATTTTTCTTTGCACTCGTGTGTGTGTTGTCTTGTAAATTCGCAAGTGGGCAACAGGGCATGGAGGAAATTTTCCAGTAACGCAGCTCAGCCGTCGCTGTTACTGTTGTGACTGTCGTGACTAAAGTTAAAGTTAGAGTTAAGTTTATTGGTCACATGCACATCATACAGTACAACATACAGTGAAATTCTTTG
>JAOUQX010000030.1:23889299-23899565 GCA_028566295.1 Liobagrus marginatus
GGTGTTTACATATGAACACATCGGAATGTGGTGGACATGCTCCCAATAATTTTGTATTAGATCACCGGCTTAACTGAAAGTATCACACAATAATAGTTTCCATAAAACAAAGCTATTAAAAAAACCTTGTTTCCTCATTTATATTTACGTGCCTCACCTGCCGTTTCCTAACAAGTAATGTTACAGTGTTAGAATTGCACCCCTCCCTCTTGCCCCAACCCATTTAAAGAAAAGTTGATGACCGTTCATATTGTTATGTTACAGTTATGATGTAATTACATTTATTCACTGCCTTGTAAACCGAGCCCCAAGTGGCTGTTTTAACTTCAACGTAACTGGAAACAGTATCCTACATAACACATCAGTGGTCTATTATTTCTAACACAACTTCATAGATATAGTGTATTATAACTAACAGCTTATTATTATAATTAAAATGAATATTTTTCATTTTAAATGGACAAAATGGATTTTTTTAAATGCAGGAAATCTAAAGCATTTTTTAATCAATATAATCAAAAAAAAGATAAAAAGAAAGAAATCAACCTGGCAACCAACATAAATGAAAGTGGAAATCTGCAGGGTCCACGTACCCTAATGCTCCATTACACTAATTACCCGATTTAATTATATCCGTTAGATTGTATACATTCAGTATGAAGCATAAAGCACGCAAAACAATAAGGAAGTGTCTTGTTTGTTTTACTGTTTTTAATTACAAACTATCTTTTATGAATCATATTTTATAAATAAAACTGAGACAAAATATAGACATTCTAAAATATACATTTTAACTGCTATAATATATACAGAATTTTATTTCAAGGTAACTTACGTCCTTAATGCTTCGAATATTTTTTTTTATTCTCTTCTTATTAGTAAGCTACAGAATAAAATCCTCCATAAAGTCACAGTGCTTAGCTCATTGACTTATTATTATCATGTAGAAATGGTGATGCCTTGATACAGTATAATAAACCTCATAAGGCATTCATTTAACCAATCATACAGAAAAAAAAGGCGAGTACAACATTTTATATTCTTTGACAACCTTTTAAAGCTTTTAAGAAAGCTTATTGAGATTAAGGTGTGTATAATTAACATATATACATATATAGTAAATAATACTATAATATAGTATACGATATACTAATATACTATAGCAAGTGTACAAAGAACAACAAAACATTAGTTAATTTTGTTGAATTCATAACTTGTAAAAGTTCTTGGCTATACAGTATCCTTATCCTGAAATGAAATGATTATAGATATTAATTAGATATTGATCAGTTAATGAGCCACTGGTGACCTTTGATCATTTAACTCTAGTGGGGATTTTTACAGACGGTGTTAAGAGCTACATAAATTTACTCATTATCACACACGGGCATTAAAATGAACCCAGCTGAACATACCAACTTGTTTAACTCTTGTCAGAAGAACACTAAGACTAGAGCTTTGCACCGGCGATCATTAGTTTTGCCACATGTTAGGTATTTAAACATTCCATTTTCACTTCACTGGTCACTCTGCAGCTACTCAGAGAGCAATCAATACTCACTACCACTTTCTGCTGCCTTGCTGCCATAAGAGCCAAGCACTTGTGTTAATGAACTGCCTGGTTGATATATCTCCCCTAGAACAGCATCACGGAATTACAGCTCTGCCACAGTAGTAATTCTTTTATTCCATTTTGTTTGTACATTTGTCCACCGCATAACCACCACAAGTAAACGCACACTTTCATGGAATTTTTTGCAGTCTGCCAATCATGTGGCAGGAACACAATGCATAAAAATGACACAGATACAGGTTAATTAACGCTTACATCACAATTTAGCAATGCTCCTTTTCAATTGGCTGATTTAAGTATTTCAGAACTGATTTATCTCCTGGAGTTTTCACATATTACAGTCTTAGCTGCTTACACAGATTTGTGCAGAAACAAAAACATCCCGTGACTGGTTTAAATAACCACTCTTTACAATCATGGGGAACTGAAAAGCATTAAGACCTATACAACACACTAAACCATGGGGCAGACACAGGGCTGGACTGCTAATCTGTCATACTGAGCATTTTTCTGATGCACTGACACACCTTGGTGCTGGTAAAATGTTTTAGAAGCATATTAAAGTGGTGGTGGGCCACCTGGATAAAAAAATCCTTAAAGTATATTTGGATATTGTATACGGAATCTTACTCCTGTAAGCCCCAGTGAATAGGTTTAATCTTATATAACTGGTGATGGAAATTAAAATGTACACCGATCGGCAATCATGCATAGCATTATGAGCACTGACAGTCTCTCTCTTCATCACAGCATCTGTTAGAAAGTGGGATATATTACTGGAAGGAACAGTGGTGAACTGGTGAAAGGCTCATTGATGCGCTTGGGGAGTGAAGGATCCCCAACTCACTACTTACAGGACTTAATGGATCTGCTAGTCATCTAATTGGATTTTTGAAATCCTTTCTAAAATCATACACTATGGACTTCATAAATTTTTAACACCATCTTAAACATTCGCAGAAAAGCAAACTCCCACAATCTTACATATCTAGCACATCCTGTTCAGGATCGTGGGGGCGCTGGAGTTTATCCCAGCTAACTTAAGGCGTGAGGTGGGGTACACACTGTACAATCGGCAGTTAATCACAGGACTAACACTTTGAGACAGACAACTATTCACTCCTATGGACAATTTAGAATAGCCAATTTACCTATGCCCAATCACATGTGGTTGGAGGCGGGAGGAAACCAGAGTACCTGGGGAAAACCCGCACAAGCACAACATGCAAACTCCACACAGAAACACCCTGGGCAGGAATCAAACCCATGACCTTCTTGGTGTGAGGCACGAGTGCTAACCACCGTGCCAATCTTACAATATTCCTCAGGCAAATGGTTATATCCTAGTTTATGGTCTTGATCCTCATTAATAATCTGTCTCATTAAGACTCCTGTAACTCACATGTGGCTTAGCATTGATTAAGTCTCTGATGCATGTAATCCATTACAATCTGGACCATAGAAGTGGCCAAGTTAAATCAATTATCAGTCTCATATAGAGGACATGGTGAAGATAATGGGAAAACAGATACACGCAACAGAAGATGGAAAGGGAGAGAGGAGATAATTAGCTGTGATTATGAGGTATGGAGAGTATCATCTGGGTTTCTGTGTGGTCGGGGAAGAAAAGAAAGTACCTCAATTTTGGTAAAATTCTTTTTGTCTGTGATTATTGAAAGGATATTAAATGAACCCTTTTGATTATACAGAGGTTTGAAACATTTTATTTTTTGCCTTATGGACTCTATTAATTTTCTAAACTTATACGCATCACATATTTTTAATTTCAGCAACAAGCATCAAAAACATTTTGTGGGTTCGATACTATTGCAGGTGTAGTTTGACTGTTATGCAGTTCCACATGTACCACTTTAGTTCCTATTGGGAGTTAGTTGCCATTTACTGGTTGGCACAAAAACAAGCACTTTTAACTAGTTTATAAAGGGTTAATGGAGGAGAGAAGCAGAAGAAGAGAACACGAGGAGAGAAGCAGAAGCACTGGAGAGGAGAAGCTGAACAGGAGAGGACCAGGAGCGCACGAGAGGAGCAGATTAACGGGAGAGGGACAAGAGAGCACGAGAGGAGCAGATTAACGGGAGAGGGACAAGAGAGCACGAGAGGAGCAGATTAACGGGAGAGGGACAGGAGCGCACGAGAGGAGCAGATTAACGGGAGAGGGACAGGAGCGCACGAGAGGAGCAAAAGTATTTGGTTATTAGTGAGTGGGGAAACTGCAGCTGTCACACTGTGCATTCACACCGACTCGAAACAGCTGGGCCTGACCCGGTGCGTGTGTGTGTGTGTGTGTGTGTGCAGGTCCGTCCGCTAAAGATAAGGCGCGTCCCTGCTACGTGTGAGCGCGTGATGGGAGTAAATGAAGGAAGTGCGCACCGGACAACGCGGCGTCGACAATGACACGGAGCCTCAGCACCCTCCTTTACGCGTTTACCTTCATCCAGAGTAAGTACAAATCCGCTACACTCTCTTATTAATACGCCGCATTGTGTCCTTCCGAACACTCTAAAAGTATGTACAGTTAAATGACTTCCGGTAGGAAACCTGGAGTTAACGATTGAATAAATTCAGTTCCTTCAGCATGCATGTGTGCACTAATCAGCATTATACGCATTTATGCCAAACTCAAGGTGAGAATTCAAACCCATAACACATTCATTTTTAATGTAACTGTTTTTATATTACAAATTCAATTCCACGTTCATTTTTAACATAGGGCAGGTGGGTATTGTCATTTTATTTTCATTTGTTCGAACACACACACACACACACGCACACACACGTATATATACTTGAATTACTGTCTGTGTTTATGTGCCTGCATTCATTTACATTAAGATAGTTAAATTCGCCTTCCCATGTGATTTTTTTAGGTTTTCGTTTATTTTGCTATTTGAATTGTAATTCACAATCAGAACTACAACTGGATCTGGATTTTTGAATATATTTACCGTATTTATTTTAAAGATTTATTTTTTCTCTGAGTCCGCCTAATTTACGGTGGCCGAGAGAGCTCAACGCGCTACAACGTTAAAAAGCGCGTGCATGTACAAAACAAACAGCAACAAATTAACAACACCTGTTCATCATCTTTTGACAACTTGTTTTTTGAAGTCGAACTATGTGAGCTCTCTCGGCCACCGTACTACTTGCAAACTAACGGTAACATTATATCTATATGCTAGCTATTAGCCTTTCAGCGGCTATAAAAAAAAAATAATCAGTGGCAGTGAAAGTGTAACGAAACCTTTCAGGACATGTTAGAGTAAAATGAATGCCAGGGGTCAGGCTTCATCACAGTTATTTACTCTATAAATTGCTAATCCTATAACTGCACGTGAGGTATTTATGCCTTATGTAAAAGGTATAAAATAAGCAGACAATATTTTCCCCGACTAGAAAAAAAAAGAAAAAAGAGTGTATCTTAATGTATGCCAATACTTTACTAATATAAAACTTGTTCGTCCTAAGGACTTTGGTAAAGTTACTGCTCGGCAGTAATTAAGTGTATATTGCCACTTTGCCCCTGCTCCTGCTGACCATCTGTTTGAATCAAGGTTATGCCACTTCACTCCCTTGTTTATTTATTACTAATGGATTAGTAGTCATTTGTCTGTTCTGCACTTCCAACAATCAGAAACAAGGGCAAAGCTTACAGTACAACACCGAGAAACGCTAATTAATCCATGGACAAACAGCACCACAGCTTATTTGCGTTTACATTTACAACATTTAGCAGATGCCCTTATCCAGAGCAACTTACATTTATACAACTCAGGAGTTGAGGGTTAAGGGCCTTGCTCAGGGGCCCAGCAGTACTAGCTCGGCCTATTCGTTACATTTGATTTTAGCACTTGGATTCTAGGAACGATTGTTAGTGTAACTGAATATTCTTTTATATGAATAAACAGTAAATGTACATATCAAAAATGGAAGATAATATAGGACCACTAATGCGTCACAAAACATCTGTTTGGTGATGGGTCAGTTGTTGGAAGTGTTTAATGGATATGGTGTAAAAATCAGCAGTCCAACACCGTAACCAATGAGCTACCCTGACCCCCTATATTTGTATGAATTATAAACCGTTCATGCCCCAAAGAGCAAAATCATCAGAATGAATTGAGAGGTAGATTCAGAAGAGAATGGTAAGACCAATCGGCCATATTTAGAAAAAAATGTTCTGAATAAAGGTTTAAAAGCCATACAGGGATGCATACGTAGGCCTTTGATATATCCATTTACTGTTTACTCATATAAAAGAATATTCAGTTACACTATTAATCGTTCCTACAATCCAAGCACTACAATCAAGTGCAATTCCTTAAACATTAGGGACTTTATGTAGCTTGTGTGCATTGTTGTCGGTGCTCCTCTACTGTCAGGCATTTTAACGATGGCTGACGTATTATGGATTCAAGAACAGATCATGCTTTGTATGGCTGCAAAGTCAGCAGCAGGTCTCTGAGCAGAGTAATAAAACCTGTTCCATGCAGCTAATGTCAAGCCATGCAGAGGAGCTATATGAGAGATTAAACCAGCATAATAAAACACATATTTATCAGGCGCAGCAAAAAAGAAATAAAAAATGCTAAACTCAGGCGCATGTAACTCAGTGTAGCTAAATTTTATTTAAGGTCCGCTTTGGTGAGATTATCAAACACATCAGTTATCACATTCCGCAGCACCCGGAAGCCTGTATGCTAAATGCATGCGCAGCGTTACGCATAGTGCAGAACATTATATCGATCATTTATCAAACTGCTATCGTTTCACCGAGGAAAATTATATCATGATAATTATCGTTAGCGTTTTATCACGTCCTAGGAGTACAACTGTTATTGATGAAATTCGATTTATGCTACCGATCAAGCTATACATGTAAATATTGGGTACGTGAATAATAATAATAATAATAATAATAAGAGGTAGAAGAACAACAGTTTAAGATTTCCTGGGTGCCTGCGTTCCAGGTGCCACCTGTGCAGACTCTGAAGAGCGTCTCATGAACTGGCTGCTGTCAAAAGAGCGTTATAACAACCTGATCCGGCCTGCTCTGAACAGAACGGAAAGAGTGACCGTGAAGCTGCAGGTCTCTCTGGCACAGCTCATCAGCGTGGTGAGGACAAGCTCTGACACTTCCTCAGATTTGTTTCTTTACGATTGAAATTCACCAGTTCCATGTCTCCCTCCTTTACTTTTCTGTAAGGCGTCCAGTGTGTAAAATCTGAGCTAGGTTGATTCAAAGCAGCTATAATGCTAGCACTGAAATGGGTTTTTTAAACTATAATTTATAGAGCTGTACCCATCAGGCAAAAACACAGTGCTATATCCGTTTTTATGATCCCCCATGACTTTCCCATCTGGTTATTGAATCTGTTGCATATAAAGCTGGACAGTACAGTATCTGTTGTTTGGGTGTAGGTTGTTGTTTATATAGTTTGTTTAATGCCTACAGTAAGGATCTGCTTGTAATAACCATCAAAATGTATATCCACTGTTTAAATAAAATATATGTATATATACAGTAAATAAAATAAATAATAATACAATACAATAAAATGATTTCCTTCTCATATCCTAGCCTATTAAGTTGGGATCAGAGTACAGGATCTGCCATGTTTCAGCACCCATGGAGCAGAAAGAAAGTTAGGGGCCTTGCTCAAGGACCCCAAGGACCCAATAGTGGCAGGTTGACAGTGCTGGAGCTTAACCCAGATCAGAACTTAAGACCCCTTAACTGTTTGACCAGCCACTGACTCTATTTGCTGAAGCAGCTAAGAAAAAGAAAGCATCTAGGACACCTTGGGCAGTTGGAATAACTTGGATTATTTATGCATGCCTAACATTTAACAAACTTTATATTGTTTGATATAGAAAAAATGTTTCTGAAAAAAAAAAAAAGAGCCCGAGACTTTTTTTTTAGAGGGTGCCAATACTTTTGGGCTCGACGTCTCTGTATGTCAAGCACTTCCTTGACCGAGCAATCCCACGATGTGTTAGTGTAAGAAGTGAAATAAACGGTTGCCTAGTATAAATTACTAAAGTACACAATTGTCAAGCTGTTCATTGTTATGTCATGTGCAGGTATGTGATTATTTGTTTTGTTGTGTTTATTCAATCCACACAGAACGAGCGGGAGCAAATCATGACGACGAATGTTTGGCTCACACAGGTCAGCATGAATTGTCCATTACACACCCATTATAATCTGGTTATAAGCAAGACGACACCCGTGTCCTTGTCCTTGACTCTGAAACTATCTGAGAAAATAACCATCCAGTAGCAGATCAGCAATCAGGCGCCATCACTATGATAATGAAGTGTGTAATTAAGTACCATCGGATTGCGGGGAAGCCATTATTTTCAAATGACCTGGACTGTAAAACAATTTTTTTTTCTTTTTTTCTATCTCTCGCTTCACTCAGAACTGGAATGATTACAGACTATCATGGAATCCGTCTGAATACGACGGAATTGACAAGCTCCGAATTCCCTCCAGACACATCTGGCTACCTGACATTGTATTATACAATAAGTAAGTTGGACACAAGATATGTTATGGCAAAACCTTGGACAATTATGTGCATAGTGTTAGATATTTTAATTAATGCTAATAATCATCGTTTTTATAAAAAGGGTAACAGGAGATCTAATGCAATGAATTATAGGTGAGATATTTTATGCAACAGTTAAATCAACTATGCTGAGGAACTAAACTAAAATTGGTCATAGCACTCCTGCCTCACAGTAACCGTGTTTCTGTGTGGAGTTTGCATGTTCTTCCCGTGCTTGCGCTGGTTTTTCCCGAGTACTCCGGTTTCCTCCCACCTCCAAACACATGTGAATGGGCATAGGTGAATGTGCTACTCTAAATTGTCCATAGAAGTGAATGTGTGTGTGAATGGTTGTCTGTCTCTAAGTGTTAGTCCTGCGATTAACTGCTGATTGTCCCGGGTATATCCCGCCTCATGGCCTAAGTTAGCTAGGATAAACTCCAGCGCCCCCACGACGCTCTACAGGATAAGCGCTAGATCATGGATGCATGAAGGAATGAATTTTCACTTCTTCCAAATCAACTATAATATACAGTAGAATGACGTTAATTATTTTGCTCTGACAGCATGTCCTGCTATGTATCATAGCACAGATATTCCCTAACATTTTCTATATGTCTACTTTTCCAGTGCTGACGGCACGTATGAGGTCACAGTCTTCACCAATGCTATCGTGCTGTTTAACGGCAGCATCGCTTGGCTTCCTCCAGCCATCTACAAGAGTGCCTGCAAGATTGAAGTGAAACACTTCCCCTTTGACCAACAGAACTGCACACTGAAGTTCCGTTCTTGGACTTACGACCACACAGAGATCGATCTTGTCCTGAAGTCTAAAGTGGCCAGTATGGACGACTTCACTCCTAGTGGAGAGTGGGACATTTTAGCCCTACCAGGAAGAAGGACAGTCAACCCCCAGGACCCAACTTATGTGGACCTGACATATGATTTTATTATCAAACGAAAACCTCTCTTCTACACCATTAACCTCATCATCCCCTGTGTGTTAATCACCTCTCTGGCCATCCTGGTGTTCTACTTACCCTCTGATTGTGGTGAGAAGATGACCCTGTGTATCTCTGTCCTCCTGGCACTCACTGTCTTCCTCTTACTCATCTCTAAAATCGTTCCTCCTACATCCCTGGATGTCCCTCTAATTGGCAAATATTTGATGTTCACCATGGTGCTGGTGACCTTCTCCATTATCACGAGTGTGTGCGTTCTCAATGTGCATCATCGATCACCAAGTACACACACTATGCCCAAATGGGTGAAGATCGTCTTCCTGGACAAACTTCCCATGCTGCTTTTTATGCGAAGGCCTGAAGGGAACTCGTCCCGGCAGAGGTTACGCCAGCGGAGACAACTCAAAGATAAGAGAGACGTGCTTGGGCTTAGTAGTGGAGCTCGCTGCAAATCGGGAACGTCCTCTTCCGCCTCGATCTTGCTTGCTGCATCTTCGTCAACAGCGCTGTCTTCATCAGGACACTTTTACAGCAAAGGGAACAGCTTTTACAGGAAAGGTGACCAGCGGCATACAGAGTTACTGCCCAGCGCCAATGCCTTCAACCAGGGAGGCATGAGAGAAGGTGGAGGGCAGTCAGAGCTGGGGGCTGATGTGCAAGAAGCAGTGGATGGAGTTCGTTATGTAGCGGACCACATGATGGGAAATGATGATGACCAGAGTGTAATAGATGATTTTAGTAACTTCTGAATACTTTTCCTTACAGAATGTGGAACTATATAATATTTGTTGGTGTTCAGGTTGCATTGGTGTAAAGAATTTTAGACATCAAGCCAAATAGTCAGTAGCCCCGTTTACATGGAGCATTTATTCCGGTTACAATTGGTTTAAAAGTCAATTCAGAATGACAATGCTCCATGTAAACACCTCAACCAGAATGAAAATGCTCAAACTGATTAAAATTTCAGTCGGGTTGAGAGAGGTGGGATAAACCTTTTCGCATTCCGATCAAATGAGAAATTCCTCCATGTAAACAAGTTATTCCGAATGCTTGGTATGTACGTCCAACTAGCCCGATTAAGCGATGCAGCTCTGTGTTTACAGGATTGAAAACACGTCAAATAATAAAATTCATGGCGTGACGTAAAGCAGTGCGGATG
>JAOUQX010000030.1:24049589-24059708 GCA_028566295.1 Liobagrus marginatus
AGTACATGCTCCGTTAATAAAGTTAAGTATATTCACATATAATGGTCATTGTGATGATTAACGGAATCAACAACACAAAGCAAAAATTCCATTAATTAAAGTATTAAAGTAAAAACATTTTGATATGAGACATTGAATTAAATTCAATAATAATAGGATGATGTTACGGCATTTGATGTACCAAATAAGACCGCATTGTTTGCCTTTGTACCTCCTTTCCTCAGCATGATAAACTTTTGTGTGATGGCGTTTCAAACCTTGATTCGGCCCCAGGACACTCGGATCCATCGTCCAGCAACTACCAAAGATGGAAATGTCCTGTGTTTCACGTTCTCTTATCAGCTATCAGCACAAATTCGAGGCTATGTTTACTCGCTGATTACCTTCGCCCCTTTATCTAGTGTTCGGCAGTAAGAACTAGTCAAAAGCAGACTGGTCTGCCTGCAGGAGCCATCACACCCCCTACCAAACTGTGCTATTTCCACACCGGTCGCCCCTTCATTGCTATCAGCCGCTCAGCCTGGGGTATTCCCAAAGCTGTAGGCTTGCTGAGGCATAAGAAAAAGCGAGTGTAGTGCAAAAGACCAGAATAAAAGAGGTATTTAAAAAGATACATGCACATAGCAGCTCTTTAATATTCAGCCTACAGCCTGGGGGTGAATAATGTCCTTTATTTGGAGGTTATTTAAAAAGCCATGATTATCATTCAGCTATTTTGTGGATAAAAGAAGCAGTATGGGTGAACAAGATAGTTCATAGCTTTGACCCAGGATTTCAAATAAATCATTTACCAGGTTTATATGTAGGACAATCCTGCATAATCTTTTATTTTACGTATGTAGACACCTATAAATTGGACTATAGAAATCTAAGAAATCATGTATTTCATCCGATTCTGTGCATATGATGTGTATATGCATTCTATGTTTCTTAATTGCTCTATTTTTTTCCCATAGGAAAAAAGAACTCCATATTGCAGCACAAGGTCCAGCATGACTTAAACTCTGGTGTCCTCAACTGTCAAGAGAATGAGATTATCCAGCAGATTGTGCAGCATGATCGAGACATGGCGCACTCTGCACACCTGATGCAAAACCAACACTCCCCAGATCCTCCCTCGCCCACTCCAGTCATTTGGGCTCCACTTATCCAGGCTCCTTTACAAGCAGCTGCAGCTACAACATCAGTCGCCATTGCCTTGACCCACAATCCTCACCTGGCTCCCGCACTTTTTCGCCCTCCTATCTCCTCTTTGAGTTCAACAAAAGAAGCACCCAGGTTCCAAGTTGTGCCCACATCAACGGCTCCAGGTTCAGCTGGAGACTCACCTTCAAGCACGCTTTCAAAGCCCAGCATTGGAGGGGACACTCCTTTACTTGCCTCCTTTAGGGCACATCATTCATTAGGACTATCTGGGAAAGGCAGTGGCAACTACCAGACCTCCAGAGGCAGTATAAGTGGAGCTTCACATCCTGGGCCTGGCCGTGCTTCTGCATTACCCAATGACAATTACTCCAGATCCTCATCTCCAACATGTAGCACTGCTCAGCTCCATCCTCCACCCAAACGCAAACAGCCTATGCCACCAAGTACCCCACCACTGTCCACTCACCTCCAACATGGAAGCATAGATACTGGCACCTTGTCGGGGGCAATAGGAGGTGCACTAGGCATTGCTATGAGTGGAGCAGTGGGGAACAAGTCAAGTAGATTACCTGTAACTGAGTCTCCTAGCGATCCTTTAGTTGGGGCCACCGGTGGTCTCTTGACCGCACAGCCTTCAAATGGTAGCCCTTGTTCAACTGGATCATTTAGCCATGTTCAAAGTCAACTCTTTCATGGTCAGCAAACACAAAATAGCAAACAGACATCCACATTTCATCAGTTTGCTGGTGGGGCTCGCAGGACTTCTAGTACGTTGAACCTAGAACCTAGAACACCCACCACTGGTTCTCCATCCTCCACCCTTTCCCATTTTATTTCAACCCTCGAAGGTTCCCCTTCATCAAACAGGCAATCTTTCAATGTACGGTCCTCATTTTCTTCCCAGCTGCCTTTAGAACGATCAGCTTTAGCATCTTTAGCTCAATATGGCTCAGCTAACGTTTCTCCTTGCTACACTCCTCTAGCCCCCAGTCCGACAGTCCAAAGTCCTGGGAGAACTTTCCACTACAGTGACCCGTCCAGTACTGCAGGTTCCCACAGCTCTCTGCTTATACCCCAACATTCCTGCCCTGTTCAACTACCCAGCTGTGACACTTCCGGAACTGAATCGCCACTGGGACGCTTCTCGGAAGAGATGAAACTTTTGTCCAGCTCTCACCCCTTGCTAAATGAAGAGGTAGCCCAGGCTATGGCTCGATCCTCTCCTCGATCATCCATTGAGCCTGGATGTCGCCTCTCCCCTTACTCTTCACCAACACTGATGCCTAAGCCGTGCAGCTCCATATCAGGGCACTTTGTTTCCCCGTTACAGACTTCCCCTAGTACACGGCACCACACCCCCAGCATAGGGACATCACCCTCCCTTCCATTCCGCAGAGTCTCAGAGGCCCATCCTTCTGAACTGGAACCGCTTTGCACCAAACTTCCCTCAAATTTGTGAGGTTAGATCACACCCTCCTGTTCACCTCTGGACCTGTAACTGAGTAATAGCAATTTTTATTTTTTTTTGCTGTGACACTTTTATATTATTATATATCTAGATTACACTGTGTTTTAAACTTATTTTAGGATATCTAAATATTACTTAAAAAAAAGGTGTAACCACATAAATTAGACATTTAGCCATTGAATTGTTTTGCTTTGCCATTCTATACTTTTAATTCATTAATATATAAGTGAAAATATGTTATATAATATGTTAATAAATCAATAGGAGGGTGTGAAATAATTCGTACATAAACATTTGAGACCATCCATTTTCTACGTTGCATTTGTTTGTGTGTTGGAAACGAACCTCACAGAAGAACTATAGTGCAGGACCCTATGCACTGAAGCCTGCATTCTGACTTTTGCGTGTTCAAATCAACCTTTTTAGTCAAAAATGATAGGATACACTCTGTCCAGGATCACATATTGTTGATCCTTATATATGTATCTATGGAAATCCATGTATTTATTCACTGTTTATTCACTTAATTATTTTGCTAATCATCATTACGTGTTTTAGCAAACCAAAAATAGTTTTCTTTGAAAATATTACCACACCTCTTGGCCTGCGCCTTTCTGATTTCTCTTATATTACAGTATTACGGTAATATTGAAGTGGAGTTCAGGTGGTCTGTAATAACGGGAAAACAAAAGAAGAAATGATTGAAACAGGGAGCCTTCAACATATTGTGTCCTAAATAGTCACTTTTGTCTTCCAAGTTCACATGGCAGATGCTGGAAATGAATGGCGTGTGTATGAGTGTTTCCTTGAAGTAGCTTGATGCAAGGAACAAACTTAGTTGTGACTTTTGCTATAAAAATAGAACTTCCATTGGCGACAAAGTGTAGACATTTCGAGGATAACGTTATCACAGAACCAGTAAGGAGTCAATCTTATAATAAATTACTTGATGTAGCATGCATAGATAGAAAAAAGTGCTGGATTTGACCTCCTACAGCATTAAAATGAACTTTTAGTGTTGGATTAATGCCTGCCTTGTTCAAAAAAGTTCAGGGGAGAAGATATAGGGTTAAATTGATACTAGCAATGTTGCGGTATACACGTAGAGTTCTATTCAGCTTTGGTTAATTATATTTGAGTCATTTACTTATTTTCATATTTATACATTTTCGTTCATATCTCAAAGCTAGGTTGTTGATATGTAGTCAAGGAAAATGAATGTACTGAATGTATTGAGCTAAAGGATAGTGATAAGACCTGCACAGTTCCTTATCTTTAATGCTATCTCAGAATTTCCTCAAACAAACCCTCTTATTACATCCACACTTAAAAATGTTAGTTAAATACAAATATTTTTATATTTTTCTTGACCCTCAAAATGAAAGAACTATTAATTATAACTTGCTGCATGGATTTTTCTCAGTGAGCTGTCATTGGGGTCGCTAAACAGCTGAATAGATAGAGTAGTATTCACCTTCAGTTGATATACAGTTAAAAAATATATGCATGTGCTGCGTTCACATTCAGCTCAAGCCCAATAAGCTAATTTTTATTTAGCTATTAAAAAAGTAATTTATATGACATATTAAATTGCTGATACAAGCATTTTAAATAGTAGTCTTAGCTAAACAAGCGGCCCATCTATAGGTTTAACATCTATTTCCAACAAACACAGCTTGCATGCTAACTAATACTAAGCATGTAAACTATATTAAAAGCTAGTTCCTAATTAACCCATATTAATTAATAAAGTATCTAACCCGTAATCGTCGCTTACCTGTAGAGGCTGGATCATAAATCGTAAGTTTGTTTACCAGGACCACCAATTTGCTGCTATTGCTGGGAACCAAAAAAAAAAACCCCTAAGCGGGTTGTCTAAGGACAAGTGGGAAGTGGTAGCTCAGTACATAAGGTGTTACGGCCAGTCAAAAGATGTGGGTTCAAGTCCCAGCACCACCAATCTTCCACTGCTGATTCCCTGAGCAAGGCCCTTACCCTGCAACTGCTAAGTTGGGAATAAAAGATAAATGTAAATCACTCATGATACAGAGGTGCCTACAAAATTCTGTAAAATTAATAAGGGTGCCCTCCAAATGCCAGAAATGTGATTAAGTGTGTAAAACACATTGCTACAGTCTGAGATTCTGTTTAGAAAATATCTGCTTTCTTACTAATGGCATTACTGACAGATGATTTAATGTGCTGTCTAGGTAAGGCAATTTATTATGTCTTTTGAGAGAAAACAGATATTGATGTGAAACATTTGCGGTCCACCTCCCGCCATTCAAAAGGCCAAGATGAAAAAGAATACAGTAAATATTGTATCCACCTGAGAAAACCAACAACAATAATAGTATCCCCACCTGAGAAAGCCTGACCTGAGTCAAGTTAACAAGTCTTACAACTTTTGAAAGGTTCAAGATGTTTGCATGGAGGGAAGCACAAATGCAACAAGACACTGATGCATCGAGGAGTTGATGTGTAGCGACAGACATCCCAAGGTTTGACATGTAGACGAGGACCCCTGTGGGTTCTTCAGCATGAAGTGTTCCAGGAAGTGATTTTTTTGAGGCAGCTCTACTGCAAGTTATGATTGTTTCTGAGCATCCTGAGGACCGCAGGTATTGATTGCGTTATTGGACACAGCGTTGGGGGATTTTTGAGCGAGAGAGAAAGAGAAGAATTTCTTTTTTGTTCCGAAAAAAAAAAAAAACAACTTTTTCGGTCGATGGATGGCAGTGGATAGAGTCAAAACTAGAGAGAGTGTAGAGACAGAGAGAGAAGAGAATGCATGCAATTGATTGATTGATTGATTGATTGATTTGAGGGTAGACTGACCCAACTGAGAAACCTGATCATTAGCAGAGACAAGGACTGCGGTTCATCAATAACTCCAACCTAAAGCTGCCAATCAAGCATGGCTGTCATTCTGGCCTTGACTCATCTTAGAGTCCGTCTCTGTATGAATCAGTCACTGCTAAACAATATTCATGGTTGGTGAGGTGGAAGCAGTCAAAGCCAAAGCGTAGATTTAAACTCCAAATGGACTTAAATATAAAGACAGGGTGTAAATCTGAAAAATGTGTCTAGATCTATAATCATCATACCTCATGAAGTTTAATGTGCTAAATAGCCATACAAAGGATTTTTGTAGTTTATTTATTGATTGCTTCTGTTAAATTTTTTTAGCCCAATTAAAGTAAAGGTATTCTAAAAGAAACATATTTGACCTACACGTCCAGAGACAATGGCTCCTGATGGGATTGAAGGATGGTTACATTTTTTTCTTAAAGGGTCCTACATGGAACAGTTTTGTGTACACTTTATGTATGTAGATGAAACATTCATTCATTATCTAGCGTTTATCCTGTTCAGCGTCGTGGGGGCGCTGGAGTTTATCCCAGCTAACTTAGGGTGTGAGGCGGGGTACACGCTGTACAATCAGCAGTTATTTGCACGACTTGCACTTAGAGACAGACAACCATGGTAGACGGTAATGAAATCGCTCGCATGTTTGAGGATTAGGTTTTACACTAACAGGTCTGAGGGTTTGAGTTTTGGAGGTTGGAAGAGATGGGTTGTGTTTTTGGTTACTGGCATCGTTAGTTATTCTTGCTGCCAAATTCACTGGCGGAAACGTGGTGGCGGGTGCGTTTTTGTGTCACCAGGTGTTGAAAGGGGATTTGTTTGAAATCGAAAATTGCCTTGGGGTAAAAGGGAAAACAGAGATTTGAAACTCTGTTAAAGCCAAATGTCATCTGAAAGATGTTTGGAAACACAGCATCACCATTATCGTTAGTAGTTTGTTATTAGCAAGGATTTGGATGCTAAGCGATGGAAATGATTTCTTTTTGATGAAACACCCATGATTTACTGATAAACTAATGTTTTTTTTCTACCTTGAATATAAGAAGCAGAGGTCTAAATATGCTGTCAGACAAGCATGACAGTCACTCTGGCTTTGGTATTCAAGGCAAAAAACATTTGTCAGATCACAGAACAATCTTTTTGATCTGCTCGTATTTACTATGACATACTGTCAGCTTACAGTTCCGTTTTCCCATATACTACTCCATTTTCCTTTAGATGGAATGAGTCATATTTCATTTTTTTATCCTCAAAATTTACATAAATGGGAATAACTGCTTTGGCTGTGGTGAGGTAGCCCCAAAAATCTTCTTGATACTCTAGTCATAATATATATACGAACATAAAATATTTCACGAACTGACTATAAACATGTCTCATACAGCAGTGATTTTATTTCTGTGGATGGAGGTTTAGCTTCCATAGTACTATCATCTTAAGTAACTGCTTTATCCTGGTTAGGGTCATGGTGACTCGAGGTAGGACCCATGTAACAGGGAACATTCGCACACTTTCACTAGCGTTGTTTGAAAGTTTTTTAAATGTTAGAACAAAACGTTCTTAAACAATGTTCATGGAACGTTCTTATAATGTTGTAACTAGTTCATGCACTTTTTACATCTTGTCATGTTGAGAGAAAACGTTCCTTGAACAATGTTTTTGGATCGTTCCTTAGGACGTTATTTGTATTTCCAGACTCCTCCTGTTCTGTCGATGGATTGGATAAGATAAATTGCTCAGTGTTGTAATGAGTGTGTGCACAGTGCCCTGCGAAAGACTAGCATCGCATCCAGAAATCCAGTGTTCCTGGATGGGCTCCACATCCATTATGCATTGAACCATGTTCAAGCAATTACCGAAGATGAATATGAGTTTCAGAGGACTAATGACCAGACACAGGCTGATGAGAATTTAGCATTGTGTTAAAAGACAAATAAATCCCACTGGATTTCAAGGACATACAGGAATTTACTACCAGGGTAAACCTCTACATACAAAGCTTACTCCCTTCCCTACAGACCTGGCTTGGATTCCATTTACTACTGTTGGATTAGATAGCGCTGAATCAAACCTTTTGAGCTTTTTTTTTTGACTGTGTAGGCCTTCAGACTTAGAGATTAAGTTGTTTTATGGTGATGATCTGTTTATAGACAGCCTGAAAAAGAGTGCTGGTGTGTCAGCACGAGTAATCCTGAGAAAAGAGTGTGAACTTACAAAGACTCCCCCGACACTTATCCTGGCTTTGGGTGGTTTCGACAGGGAGTAAATTAGGGCTTCTTTCTGAGACACTTTCTATAGAATCAGTTTTCAAACCCATGTCTCTTCCATAAAGTCAGTCAATGTTCTTTATATTTATGTAAACAAATTCATATATATATATATATATGACCTGTTTTATTTTTCATTGTGTTGACGTTGTTTTAATGATCATGACACGTTTGCTTCAGTGTTTGGATCGTGTGCCATTACTGACTATTTCCTCAGAGGTGTATTGTAAGCATTGTATAATCTAAAGTGAGGAAATATTTGCCATTTGTCAATCACTTTTTTTCCCAAATGTTCAGTTAGCATATATAAATTGAATACTTTGTAACCTGTTTTTGTTCGACTTCAAAGACTATGGGAAATAGCAATAAGTATTATGTACAGGTCTGGTGAGATTTAAGAGCGAAGTGCAACGTTTGAATGTTATCCACTCACAAGTCCACTAGGGAGCGGCGCTGTCGTGTTTGGCACGCTTCACGGATGGACGTTTCTACAGAGTGGAATAAAAAGTTGACTTATAATAAGCACACGAACTGGAGATTATTAAAAAGTATCAAATAAACACAAATATTTGAATTTGAATGCGTCTGCCTTTCAATTACTCTTTGTTGGAGATCAAGAAAATATGACAATGGTAATGGCAGTGGGCTAAGTAGACAACCTTGGGGGGCGCCATTGCTGAGAGTGCGGGTTTGTTGTAACAAGTTTTCCCATTCATACTGCTTGTGGTCCATCTGTCAGGAAGTTGAAGATCTGCTGACATCTTCCCAGGACCTCCAACTTGGTGATAAGTATAGAGGTATTTACGATGCTAAATGCTGAATACTTCTTCTCATTGTGGTAATTTACTGTGATGCCGTTTTCTGCCGTGATCTTGAAAATGTGAGTAACGGCTTAAAATACATCGAGTAATTTCTTAATCATTTGAACATAAGATATACAGTACATTATAAGGCCAAACATTCATGAACACCATATCAGCACACCATTTAGTGTGATTCTCCCATGCTTTAACCACAAAGTGAAGCACACAGTTGTCTTCATACTGTATGCTGTAGCATTAACACAGCTAACAAATTCATGTTGTGAGAACATTCTAGGAACGTTCCATGAATGTTAAAATGTCTAGTTTGTGTAGCATTCCATAAATGTTAAAATGTCCAGTTTGAGTAACGTTCCAAGAACATTGTTTTCTGTCAACATTATGGCAACATACAATAAAGTACGAATACCATCATCAGGAACGTTCCAAGAACATTAAGAACGTTTTCTCTTAACATGATGAGAATGTGCATTAACTATTCCTGTTATAACATTATAAAAACGTTCCAAGAACATTATTTAATTATATATCCTTGTTGGCTGGGAAGCTTTTCTTTACTGGAACTAAGAGGCCCAAACATGGTTCCAGCATGACAATGCCTCTGTGCACAAAACCCCTGAGCTCCATGAAGACATGGTGCGTTCTGTTCTGAGTGGAAGAACTCTGTGTGTGTTCTGTCACATTCTGTACCAGGATTCTGTTTATTCTCATTATAATGCAATCCTTAACTTCCCCTACTTCATTTGAGCCCAGCTCAGTTTATACCTGCACACACACACACACACACACACACACACACACACACACGTACGTTTGTAATTGTTAGGAGACACATGAGATATGCACCGTTTAGGCTATGGCACTGGCAGCTGGTGAAAGCAGAGCGAAGTGTCTTTAACTCTGCCCCGGAGAGCACTCTGCTGTCTGTTTAATTAGAGTTCCCCCTACAGCTAACCTTCCTCTCCGCTTGCACAGACTCATTTAAAATGAAAAGCCTTTGTTTTAGATTGTCAATTGTAATTACAGTCGACTCTATTCTTGTGGCAATGGGTCTGTGTGTGGACCTGTATTAATATCACCCCCTGGGGTCCAAACGTCTTCATAACGATATGAATAGCAGATAAGGGATGTAAGGTAACAAGTGTAGCAAGACAAATGGCATATGTGTGTATGCATACATGTGTGTACTGTATGCATGAGTGGTGTGTGTTAAAAATTGAGAGCTTTTTAGAACTAAAATATTCATATTTTGTATCAAAACCATATAAAAAAAACATTTATTACTCAGGACCAGCAAATTGTCCTGACAGCTTCAAACAAATATAACAAGGCTAATTATTATTATTATTTGGCTATTCACTAAAAAGCATGATTTCTAATCCATCATCTAATATTCCTGTTTTAATCTTAAACCTAAATGTCTTCAGTGAACAGCAAAAACAATACAGTCAGTTATATTAATAATAATTATTATATATATCAATAACACTGATTAACTCTTCATCACGGCACCTGTTACTGGGTGGGATATATTACTGTTAGTGGGTGG
>JAOUQX010000030.1:24189640-24200836 GCA_028566295.1 Liobagrus marginatus
ATTACTGTTAGGGGGTGGGAGAGATTACTTCTAGTGGGTCGAATATATTACTGTTAGTGGGTGGGATATATTACTTCTAGTGGGTTGAATATATTACTGTTAGTGGGTGGGATACATTACCGTTAGTGGGTCGGATAGATTACTTCTAGTGGGTCAAATGTATTACTGTTAGTGGGTGGGATATATTACTGTTAGTGGGTGGGATATATTACTGTTAGCAGGTAAGATATATTACTGTTAGGGGGTGGGATATATTACTGTTAGGGGGTGGGATATATTACTTTTAGCGGGTGGGATATATTACTGTTAGTGGGTTTGATATATTACTTCTAGTGGGTAGAATATATGTAACGTCTCGTTACGGTGACCGAGGAGCTCTCTCCTGATCGCGAGATGTGAACCAGGCAGTGCAAGAGTCCCAGACGCAGGTCATGAATACATTTTATTTACAGTGCACAAACCTAGTGACAAAACCTTCTACGAACCAAAGAACATCAATAACACACCACCAGTTTGGGCTGGTGTGTGCCTATTTATACACATGCTCATTCACATCAACTACCAACAGGTGTGTGTCATTTGTGTGATGAGCGTGTGGTGTGGGCGTGTGTGTCTGTAGCACAAATGAGCACATGTGAATGTGACATACGCACACACGGTCTAGAGCGCCCTCAGGCGGGCGTCCAGTCCACAGTCCCTTCGCCTTACAATATATTACTGTTAGTGAGTGGGATATATTAATGTTAGTGGGTGGGATACATTACTGTTAGTGGGTGGGATATATTAATGTTAGTGGGTGGGATACATTACTGTTAGTGGGTGGGATTATTTTACTGTAACATAAATAAAAACAATATTTGAAACAAAGAATTGCATTTAATGGAGTCTATTTATGTATTCTAATTCTACAGAACAGGCATGGTAATAAACAAAAAGCCAAATTCCTTTTTTCCGCCCTAAATATTCACAAACGAAAAAACAAGTGAAAGTTTGTGATCAGTAAGAAATGGCAGAAGGTCGTCTCCTGCCGGGAGAAGGGATTATTAAAACGTCCCCAATGATTTTTGAATTCCATGACAGATGGCCTCCTCTAATTGAAACGGGCAATGTAAATATTGGTAGTATTTTAAAACAATTAGCTAGGATTCTTGGAGTTCCAGGCAGGCAGTTAAGTGAAACTTAGTGAAGGTGGATGAAATTATTGTGTAAGTTGGAACAGAAGTTAAAGATTGAAGTAATTAAATATAAAGAGTTTCAGTGCTAATGAAAATACATTAGCAGAACATTATTCTTATTACTTGTTGAATCACAGTACGTGAAGAAAATGAGTTCCTTATTGAAAAAAACAGCTAAAGGCTAAATAAATATGAAAACTCCAAATCATAATCTGTTTATTGCTGCTTCGCTGCACACAGTTGTCATAAATGTATTTGAATGTGGTAGCTTTAAAATGACCCTTGATGGAACTAAGAAACCTCTTCCAGCATGACAATTCTAGTGTGCAAGAGAGGCTTGTGTAGAGCCTCAAACACAATGAACCTTAGGAACAAACTAAACCATCAACCATGCACCAGGGCTTCTGAACCGACATCATTGCCCAACCTATATTTAATACTTTTGTGGCTAAAATTTCCACAGCCACACCAATCAATCACATTACGGCCATGTTATTAATATTGTGTTGGTACTCCTTTTGCTGGCGAAACAGCCTTGAATCTTCGAGGCATGAACACCACTAGCAAGTCCTATACGTTGTGCAGTGGAGCCTCCGTTAGATATGCTATAAGTCATTTGTCTAGCCATCACAATTTGGCCCTTGTTAAACTTGCTCAAATCCTTACACTTACCCATTTGTCCTGCTTCTAACCCATCAACTTTGAGGACAAGATTTTCACTAACAGTAACATATCCCACCCGCTAAAAGTAATATATCCCACCCGCTAACAGTAATATATCCCACCCGCTAACAGTAATATATCCCACCCGCTAACAGTAATATATCCCACCGGCTAACAGTAATATATCCCACCCACTAACAGTAATATATCCCACCCACTAACAGTAATATATCCCACCGGCTAACAGTAATATATCCCAACCACTAACAGTAATATATCCCACCGGCTAACAGTAATATATCCCACCCACTAGCAGTAATTCAACTTCAACAAATATCAACTTTTAAAAAGACAGCTTAAAAATAAAGTAAGTTTACTTTTAACAAAAGCAGGAAACTGGATCTACATATGCCCTTGTGCTAATTTCAGAACACTAACTTATGCTTATGGCTTTGTTTATGAATGTATTTATGGTTAGAATACATTGTGCAAATGTTTGCAAATGTTAAATATATATATATGTATATATATAGTCATTACATTTAAACCGTAATTAAAACTGGTGCATAGATATAATGAAGCTTTGTTGTAAAATCTCCGCAATTTATAAAAATTTCTATTGTTCCACCCTTTTCTTTACACAAGGTCATGGCGAATCTATTCTGCTTCCGGAATATGTTGCGTTTCTCCACTGTGACATATGGGCTGATTTACAAACCAAGAATGAATCTAAAGCCATCCAGGCTTTCGTTAATAATCCGTGTCATCTATACCCCATCTCTAGTTCCACACCTGTTCCCTTCACAGCCAGTCCAATTCCGAATTAGATTAATAGACAAGATGGTCATGAGTACTCAACCAAGCCTCTGGGACCACTGGGAATATTATTCATTTGCTCAATATCTGTGCCACATGTTGTCAACAACGCAACAATGGCTAAACAAAATGGTGAGAGCAAAGCAAAAGCGGGGAATTTGTCCATGATGAGAGGAGGATAAGAACGGGTTCGGTGCCAGCTGCAGAACTGGTCTTAGCCAGCGCTGGCACATGAGCATCTGGCATGCGTATTAGCGTACGTAAATATCACCTGGCCGCAAATACATTTGGCCATAATGAATGGATTTAATGGAACAGAAAGAGCAGATGCAGACACAGAAGGGCACAGGGGATGGAGGAAATAAGGACTGAAGTCAATGCTGACTGCTGACTGAACATGCTCGGTGTTAGCTTTGAGTTTCATCATCCATTCTTCAGAGAAAGTTCTACATGTGTGATTTAGCTCTAAAAACATCTGGTGCTCTTAGAATCTCGAGCCAAGTGGTGCATTCAACATGTTGATCAGAACTTTATAAGCTAATATTTAGGATACAACTTAGAATATTGTCGCTTTGCATAAACCGTCATTTGTATAGGTTTAAAAAAAGTGTAATTGTCCTATAAATGTACACAAAAAATGCACACTTGATTTGCATGCCAATACGGTGACTTACACCATGTTCTACGTCTTTAAGGTGGCATAAAATCAAACCTTTGAAATTCTCCGCAATCGGTCTCGTAGGGTGTGCACCTCTGACAATAACTATAACATAGCCATAACAGAAATCAGCGACAGCTAATGAGAGTCCAGCTGCCATCCATCTATTGTCTAGCAAGCCAAAGCTGTTTTGATTCCTGTTGACACAGGGTATAAAATAAGCTACTTTTCTTTCAACTATACTGCCAGTTTTCTTTGCAGTACGAGAAACTCTTCAACTCTCCCAAACACGTTTCAGACTCCGAATCATATTTCTATTTATTTCACCTTTTCTTTCAAAACAGTGCATAATTATCCGCCATGGCCAAATGCCCACGCTCTATCTTAGCCGTGTGTACAGGTGCATATCTTGAGAGATCTCTGCAAGTGAAACATTCTGTAGTGTATAAGGTGGCTTTATGATCAGTGGTGTCTTTTTGCATACCGCTAGCCAGACAGGAAACCAACCAGCAACAGGTGGTTGGACAATTCAGTGCACTTTCAGTGCTGGTCCGGAGCTGGATAAAATGGGAGGGTTGTGCTAGGAACAGCATCCGGCATAAAACCCATAGCAAATTTAATATGTGAATCAATAATCTTCTGATGCAAGGCTTATTAGGAGCAGTCAAAACAAGAACATCAACAAGCAAGCTTATTTCTATTTATTAGCTTGTGTATTAGTTTTATGGTGGATAGGATGCCAAAATCTTACCAATGTGACCTTGGTTTGATAATCGTCCACGGAAACAAACTTTTCACTGGGGGATGGACAAGCCAACTCTTTCTCTGTGCTGGTTCCAAGTCTGAATAAAATGATTAGGAAGCATTTGATAAAACCTGTGCTAAATCAAATATGCAGCTCAATGATGGTTTGTAACATCCGAATAAGCAGCCAAAGAAAGGACATCATCGTAGTAGCTGATTTATATTTACTAGCTAGTGTAGTAGTTCCTGGTGTCAAAGATGCAGCACTTTTCCCACTGCAAACTGGGTTCGATTCATGGCAGGAATTCAGTACATCAACTAAGCTTTTTACAAGCCCCTCAATACTCTCATTGCTGGTCTCATGCCCAAATAAAATTAAAGGATTGAATCAGGAAGGGCATCCGGTCTAAAACATGCCAAATCCGAAATGTGGATCAATGATCCTCTGTGAGTTGCCTTATCAACAGGAGCTAAAAGCAGAACAACAACAATCTTCCTTATTTATACCCCGACCAGGCATAATGTTATGATCACCTTTCTGCTATTGTGTTCCTAATATTGTTGCTATTGACCGGACGAGGCATGGACTCCACTAGATGTGGTTGCTCAATGGTAAGGCTCTGGGCCAGTGATCAGAGGATTGGGGGTTCAAGCCTCACACCAGGCAAGCTACCATCATTGGATCCTTGAGCAAGTCCCTTAACCTCAGTTGCTCCAGGGGCGCCACACGTTGTAACTGACCCTGCACTCTGACCCCAGCCTTCAAATTCGTATCCTGGGATATGCGGAATAAAAACATTTCACTGCTTGTATGTGTATGTGATAAATAAGTTGTGAGTTAAGAAAGTTGTGGGCCTTTTTCACTACCCATGTGCATCAATGTGCCACTGTTCCATCCTTGAACCAATTTGAATATATACTGAGCACTGAAGACCGGGACACCCCACAAAATTACAATTTGGCCCTTGTCAAACTCTGTCAAATCTTTACGCTTCCCCATTTTAACTGCTTCTAACACATGAACTTTGAGGACAATTTGTTAACTTGCTACCTAATATATCCCACCCACTAACGGTAATATATCCCACTCTCTAACAGTTACAAATCCTACCCACTAACGGTAATATATCCCACTCACTAACAGTTATAAATCCTACCCACTAACAGTAATATATCCTACCCACTAACAGTAATATATCCCACCCACAAACAGTAATATATCCTACCCACTAGCAGTAATATATCCCACCCACTAACAGTAATATATCCTACCCACTAACAGTAATATATCCCACCAACTACCAGTAATATATCACACCCACTACCAGTAATATATCCAATCCACTAACAGTAACATATCCCTCCCACTAACAGTAATATATCCCACCCACTAACAGTAATATATTCCACCCACTAACAGTAATATATCCCACACACTAACAGTAATATATTCCACACACTAACAGTAATATATCCTACCCTCTAACCAGTAATATTTCAGATGAAGAGATAATTGCTGTTATTTACTTCACATGTAATTGCAGAAAAAGCACCCAAACAAAAATAAACAAACAAGCTAGCAGTGCAGTGCTAGTTATTAAACTGAATGTGTAACAGTAATAAGTTCACATTATAATAACCAGAATTTCGAGTCCAGGTTTAACACACGGGTAAAGAACAATCTGGGAGAACTGAAAGAACCAGCAGCTTGTGAAGATGAATTGAGATCAAGTTATAAATCCTGACATGAATGACATCAGAAACAATCAATGTTTTAGTCGTCAGCAGTCTGCATCTTTTTCCGGAGGGAAGAAGCTGAAGTAAAATGTGTGCTAAAAATTTGGAGAGGGCAGGGTACACTTTTAAAGTTCTGATGTTTTAAGTGTACAGAGATTGCACCAGATGAATGTTGATATGTCTGAATTTTTTCTTTCTCTACAATCTGTTGAAGTGTCCTCTTGGTGTGTAAGTCAGCATTGCATCAGACAGAGATGGAGGGTGGAGGGATGCTTTAGATTTAATTTAGACTTTAGATTTAATTAATTTCTTCAGTTTCCTTTGTAGTGTCTCTTGGTCTTTGATGCTGAGGATGATGATTGTGGTCGCTCTTTGATGAGCTGTTGATACATACGTGCTGAGAAATTTTAATGTTGGTTAGTTGACGATCCTATCAGGCTTGTGGTGGTTGTCCTTATACGGGGTCATTACTCAGGCAACCTCTTGCCTTGGGTAGGACAATGCATCATTGTCAATTTATGAGCAAGCCTTTGGAATTGCAGAGAGAATATTAGAGTATGCTGTGCATGCAGGTGGTGTGTCTGTGGGAGGCGTCTGGCCCACGGTGAGTGGTTATGAGCGACTGTGTTGACGTGCACCACTGAAGTGATGAAAGGCACCATTGAGACCCAACGTCATGGTAAAAATATCACAAAGTTATACTGCAGAACGTTTCCAGCTCAGGCACTACTGGTGCATAAATTATTGGCATCTTCTCTTATTGCTTATAATCATTCCACCTCGCTGAAAAGTGTGCAGATTAGTTTTACTTTAAAATAGGCTGTTAAGAGTGCTGTATTAATTTGCATGAATTCCAAAGTAGAGATTTCTCAAGATAAATAAGGGCATGAACAAACGAAGGACGAGGTGTATTGTAAAGCTGTTTATAAAAACAAAAAACATAATTAGGTTTATAAATAGGTTATTTGCATTTTATTAACATGATTTACAGCAAAATACTGTATTTAGTCATTTATGTTCAGTAACTGCTACATCCTGATCACAAGGAGGGAATACTCCTGACATGGGACACTAGGGTAAAAGTATTTAACATATCGAGTATAAACATTAAAAGCCTGATCTTTTCAGTAAAAAAGAGAACTGTAATAATTCTTTAAATTTGATTTATTCTATTCTGGGAAATATGTCTATTTAAAGGCACTTTCCCCAAGTGGTAACTAAATTGACCAAATTTCCATTTGGGGATTAATGAAGAATTTTCCACTCTACTCAACTCTACTCGACTCTACTTTACATTATTCTACCGTTATAATTCTACTCTACTCTCTATACTTTACTCTGTCACTCTACATTATTCTACTCTATGTTACTTCACTATTCATTGTTCTACTATACTCGTATATGTGGTAATATATTTTATTTAGACTGCTCTACTCTACTCTCCATTATTCTACTGTACTCTATTCTAATTTACACTACTCCATATTACTACATTATCATTTTCATTATTCTACACTACCCTACTTTATATTACTCTGTTTTACGCTACTCTACTTTTAATTATGTTATTTTATGCTACTCTTCTTTATATTACGCTACTTTACACTATTCTACTTTACATTACTCGACTTTAAACATGACTCTACTGTATATTACTCTATTGTACACTACTCTACTTTATATTACTGTATATTACACTACACTGCTTTATTTTACTCTGTTTTACGCTACTCTACTTTTAATTATGTTATTTTATGCTACTCGTCTTTATATTATGCTACTTTACACTATTATACTTTACATTACTCGACTTTAAACGTGACTACTGTATTTTACTCTATATTACACTACACTACTTTATATTACTCTACACTATACTTTACTGTATATTACTCTATATTACAGTACACTACTTTATATTACTTTATTTTACACTACTCTATACTACTCTACTTTACACTATACTATATTTTACACTACTCTACTTTATATTCTTCTGTTTTACACTACACTACTTTATATTACTCTACTTTAAACTATACTCTATTTTATATTACTGTACACTATTCTACTTTATATTACTATATTTTACAGTACTCTACTTTATATTGCTCTACATTACACTACACTGCACTACACTGCACTACTCTACATTACTTTACACTACTCTACTTTACATTACAATACACTACTGTACTTTACATTACTCTACACTACACTTCTCTACCTTACACTACTCTTCTTTACACTGTTCTACTCTAACACAGCATTTTCCCCAGATTAACAGATTTTAAAGTCCATAATTCTCTTTTATTAAGTATCTGATCAAATTACAAACGAACAATTAAATAAACATGGTTCAGTAGTAGGTGCCATGATTTAAAAATTTGTGCAGGAATTGTCTTTGTTTCTGGAGCTGCCGCCATATAACAAGAGAAAATAAATCAAATGTAGTTTCAGTAGCACCATTAAATTAAAAGCAGACATTAAATAGTGTTGGAAAAATGGGATATCAGATATATGGAGTCGATTGAGTCCATAAAATGTGCCCTTCCGAAATGCCTCTGCTACTGAGAATTCAGATCACAGTGTAGAATTCAGTGGCGTGTGTGTGTGTGTGTGTGTGTGTGTGTGCACGCGCATTTCAAGATGCATGTGTGCTACTTTTTATAAGCGACAGTGACTGATGTTTAAGCTACTGGTTCATGAATAAGCAATTTTTCAGTCCTGCTTTAAAAATATTGGCGTAAATAAATCGAATATCCTTGTATGACGTTGGTTTTAACTCCGCGGTGACAGATTAAGTGTCTTGTCCTCCTAAAAAAAGAATCGGCAAAAGATTTTTATTCATATTTGTCAAAACGGCAAGTGCACGTCACCGTATCGAGCGAAAAATGATGTGAAATAAGTAAACGCGCCTAAAGAGAAGAGCTGGGGCTATTTATTTATTTATTTGAAATCTATCCTGATTCTGCGATGTGATTTGATGGACCGTCGGCGGCGTGTCTCCTTTTCTAAATCCAATTTGATCCTTCAATTACACTTTGAGTTATTGTCTTGTTCCTCTTCTACTACTATTATTATTTTTTTTTACATCTCTCTGGCCCATGCAAAATCCAATATCACTGCTCATCATGAGTGTGCCGCGTTCTCCTTGAAATGGGATTAGTTTTTTGAACCCGTGACAAATGCCTCAGCCGGACCTGCCAGAAATGACGGCTCCCTGTTGCAGCTTATCGAATTCACCAAATTCATTTTTCTGTCAGGACGGAGAAGGCGGCCTGGTGGTGATTATTGTGTTTGTTTGTGAGGATATGGTTTTCAGCGTTTAAGGTGGGGTGGGAGTTGGGGGTTTTGGTGAAGGAACGGGTTGGGGGGGGGGGGCGTATGTGATAACTTTTCGCTCTTCTGCCGCGTGCGTAAATCCCGCTGTCACATCGCCACATCACAGCATGACCGCATCATCTGTGTTCCGCATCCGAGAAGTGAATGCAGAGCGCGGCTCGACCTTTAGGATGACCACATATGAGTTTTTCATTTCATTTTATTTCATTCATCCCTTAAGAACTGGGCTATATGAAAAAGAAATACAGTTATATATTATTTTCAGCATATGTGCTATAGCGACTTCTTTTACTCTGTTACAATATATTTTTATTTTATTTCTTCAACGCTTTAAAAACAAAAAAAAAGAAGATTGCTCTCCTATCTTCCTTCTATCTTTTCTTCTTCTTCTTCATTTTTTTCCTCCTGTTGTTTTTCCTTTCTCTTAATCTGTCTTTCACTCCCCGAAAAGTGCCTGTCATCTTTATCACTGTCCTTCTCTCTATCTGTAATCTACCTCACCTATCAGTCGCTTTCTATTTTGCTCTTATATCCATCCCCTATCTCTTTCTTTCACTACCTCTCTCTCTCTATTTGTCTTTCGTTCTATTTCGTTGCTCCAATTTCGTTTCAACTTGTTTCTCTCTTGGGTTGTCTCTCTGACTCTCTCTTTCTCTCTTTCCTCCTGTCGGTCTAACCCTTTCTGTCTCGTGTTCACGTTCTCCTGCTCTCTCTGTCTCGTCTCTTTTTAGTCTTTGCCCTTTTTTATAATTATTCTATCTCACTATGCATGCCTCTCTCTTTTTCTCCCCATAGCTTGTTCTGTCTCACCTGTCTCTGTCTATCTGTCTTCATAACTATTACACAGTCTCCCTTTCAATGTGTTTCTCTCTGTCATGCCTTCTATCTCTCTCTCTCTTTCTTTCTCTCTCTCTCTCTCTTTCCCTCTCTCGCTCTCTCACTCTCTCTCCCACACTCTCTCTCTTCCGTCCATCTGTCTGTCTGTCTGTCTGTCTGTCTCTCTCTATCTCTCTCTCTCTCTCTCTCTCTCTCACTCTCTCTCTCTTCCTTCTGTCTCTCTCTCACTCTCTCTCTCTCTTCCTTCTATCTCTTTCTCTGCCTTGCTTTTACAATCTCTCTATCGTTCCTTCTTTGATACTTATTTTTCCTGTATATTTCTCTCCTTCTGTCTCTCCGCCCGGGTCACTTTTAATTCCATCCTCCTGTTCCCGTCTTCCTCTCTCTTTCTCTTTTTGTTTCACAAACCATGTAGTTCCGCTTGCTGTGTGCCACGCTGATGCATGCATGATAGATAAATAAATAAGTGGACACACGGATACACCGAGCATGAATGTGATCTCAATGCCAGACCTTCCTGCTCCAGGAGAGAGAAAAAAGAGACAGACAGGTAGAGGATGTAGCACGAGATGAAGGAAGAGAGCGTGGGAGAGGAAAAAAAAATCTCCAGGAGAGAGTTTGGGGCTGGAGGGGGATATGTTTGCTAAGCGTCGACCTCATTAAATCCGACAGTCTGGTCTCTCTGCCAGTGGGGTGTGTGTGTGTGTGTGTGTGTGTGTGTGTGTGAGTGTGTGTGGGAGGTGGTGGAGGGGCCGTTGGTTTGGAACACACAGAGAAAAGGTCAGGAGGTGGAATGAAATGAAATTAGAAAGGACAAAATAGCGCCGCTCGACTTCGGCTCTGCGCAGAATCGATTCGACTAATTGAAACGGCGTCCCGGGCAGCACAGCAGATGGGTCCCTGCGGGCCAGGGAGTGTGTGACAGGATGTGATATGAAACCTGCCGAAGCTCACACGCAGCTGTTACGGAGCCACTGCACAGCTGAGGTTCATGAGTAAAGCTGGCCTGGAGCCTCACGCATCACGACAGCGCTGTTTCTTCATACCCCGTCAACTTTCAAAATGTTTACACGTGAGCTTCCCGACTTAGCTGTGAGCTGTGCAGGCCACAGATTAATAGGTTTCCTATCACCTCTTGTCCAACCCCCACCCCCCCAACACACACACACCCCCCCAACACACACACACACCCCCAACACACACACACACACACACCCCCAA
>JAOUQX010000030.1:24277101-24288485 GCA_028566295.1 Liobagrus marginatus
TCTCTCTCTCTCTCTCTCTCTCTCTCTCTCTCTCTCTCTCTCTCTCTCTCTCTCTCTCTCTCTCTCTCTCTCAGAGACAGCTCATTGTTTTAGACTGATTGGCCTGCCTTTACCCATTTACTCACCTGTCAATCAAATAGGCTGACAAAGCCAGGCTAGCTGTCCCCTAGAGAGTGGCCCGAGACTATAACCGCCTGTGCAGGTAGAGCTAATAAGTAAGAGTCTTGAATGGAAGACACGGACATAAACAGCAAACCAAATGTTACGCTGCTTTTTCAAATGAACGGAGAGTAGATGTGTTCCTCCACATCTTAATAGTCACTCTAAATTCCTGACAGTGATGGACAAACCATGTTCCTTCAGTTACTTTGCCCTGCTTGTTTTCCAACAATCTCTGCCCTACCCAATGCTGATTACCTGAATCAGGGGTATTTAATCAATTAGAAGCTGGGATATACCATCTTAGATGATGGTGGAGTGGGGGAAGACCAAATGAATTGGTGAGGCGAGAGGAAACCGGATTGGATTCATTTACTATTTTCTTTTGATTGTATATAGAAGCTCCCGTCCAGGGTCTTTCTGTGTGGAGTTTGCACGTTATCTCCTGCGTGCGTGGGTTTTGACTGGGTACTCCGGTTTCCTCCCGCCTCCAAACACGTTGTCTCTAAGTATTAGCCCTGTGATTAACTGCTGTTTGTACAGGGTGTAACCTGCCTCATGCCCCTAAGCTATCTGGGATAAACTCCAGCACCCCCACGAACCTGAACAGGATAAACGCCAGATAATGAACGAATGAAGGATGTTTATAAAAGCAATTAGACAACTAGGCGAAATATTCATGTTCCTGAGTGTGTGAAAGCCTCAATTGATCCACGTCAAACCATCTAATTTGCACTTTTCTGCACTGTCAAGTTAACGGATCGTTGGATAATAATATATAATCCTTTAGAAGAAACCATGGCATTTATTGTTGTTGTGTGTGTCGGTTTTCAGTCTTGCACAAAGATTACTAGAATAATTTCTGAACAATACATGCTATCATAAACACTTCAATCAGGCCCAAAGATGGCTACATAAGATGGTTTCCTTATAGCAGAATAGGTCTGTTTCTGCTAATGTTCTCCAGGCAGGCGGTCATCTCTGTGCTGAAAGCATGAACGAGAAACAAAAAAAATCTAGGTACAGCTTAATGTCTCTGACTTTCAGCAGGAGCGTGAAGGATGTTTTCAATTAGAAGTGAGGTCATTTCATTCATTGTTACACAAGCTGAAACTGCACATTTACAAGCTTGACTGACTTCTCTATTTCAGAGCTGCAGGTTAATGAGTCATGTACGTTGAGCACATGCACAGTAACGTCCTCTAAACAGATTGACACAAGTTGCTTAAACCCGTGCCTTTGGTTTTAAAGTGATACACTTCGACTTTAAACCAATGTGAATGAGTTACTGAATGAAGAAATGTTGGTGTTCAAAGAAGGCTTCTGCGCCTTTAAGAAGGATGAAATATTTCGGTCTTGAGCCATCCCCCTGCCAATCCCCCACTAACTTGTACAGAGTCTCCCCCCGGCTCGCGTTCATGTAGCAGTGCTGCTCTTCTCAGCATGTTTGGAAGGGACTAGAGTGCTGATTTTGTCACTTGAAAAAACCTTAAGAGAATGCAATGCATGTCCGAGCCTAACCGGAACCTGCCAGAAGACTGAAGACAGTCAGAGATGCTGTTTCATGGTTTTCAGCAAGAAGAAAAGAAGACTGGAGAGCAAGGTGGCAGAGCAGGAGCAGAGGGCACTTTAAAAGAGTAAAGTTTCATCTTGATGAAATTTTTTTTTATCTAAGATACAATGCAAGTTATTTACCTCAATGATGGCTAATAACCTGTAATCATCCTTCAGTTTTGAAGGAAGAAGAACCACACACGAGAATTGCTGGGTGTTCTAAAGTTCATTAGAAGATCACATGGTGAAATTTGGGTAAGGGGGGGGGTTTGTAAATATTCTGGACTCTATAGAAGAGGTAATGATTTTCAGATTGCAGATGGATAATATTTTCAATTTACTCTTGAAAACCATTCTGTATGAGGTTTCTGGTTGATTTGTCCTTGTTTTGTCGGGTACTTTTGGATGATCCAGTTTGGCATGTAACAGATCGGGTGATCTTTACAGAGATGGCTGTTTGTAAACTTTTGCTCATGATAAATTATAATTATACCGAGCCGATATTAAATCAGAACGGGTTAAAAGAAATAGTTTCACAAATCAAGACATCTATAAGCAAGTTGGATTGTTTGTAAATGAAAAAGAATTGAAATGCAGGAATGATTGCAGCTTACTCTGAGTGTTTACAGCTGGACTTCTTTCAGAGACTTGACGCGTTAAAGCTCCTTAGGATACAGAAGACGTGTGCTTATGGATCTGAGCATCGTGCATGATGAACGCCAACCCTTCCCGGGTGAGACTACTAATCCTCATCAAACGTCTACACCTCCAGCTTTGCCCTCTCACAGCCCTGTTCCGAAGCAGGGTCTTGCAGCTGGCTTTAAGCGGGTGTGTCGGACAGAGGAGGATAGTCCGTGCCCTTTTCCAGGACTGCTCCCAGGCGTATTAGAGATGCGTGTGAAAGAAGGCAGCAAGATCCGCAACCTAATGGGCTTTGCAATGGCAAGAATTCAGTGTGAAGAAGGAAACAGTGACCAGGTCAGCCTGAGGCAGGTAGTATTCACCGGTTCAGGCCGAGCTCTCACCAAAACCATCACCTGTGCCGAGATAATGAAAAGAAAAGTGCATGGACTCCACCAGCTAACCAAACTACGCTATAAAGGTGTTCGGGAGGTGTGGGAGAGTCAGGAAGGAGGGAGTGCAAAAATGACTGTCCACAGGACTGTGCCGTCTATCAGCATCCTTCTCTCCAAGGACCCAGTAAATCCACTTGAACCAGGATATCAGCCCCCAGAGATGCAAAGCACTTTCTGGGAGGAAAGACAATATAACAGTGTGGTAGCTAGTGATGCAGGAAAGAGGCAAAGTGACTACACTGTCATACAAAGCGAAACACAGTCGAAAAGATTCTGCCCTCAAGCTGGAAACTCTATAAATTAAGCACTGTGGCTAATAGGGAAAACGTAACCATATGCTGAGACTACAACACTATTGTAGAGGTAATCTGAAGGTTGTTTTTTATCACAGAATGTGATTATATAGCTGACTGAAATGGAACAAATCAAGCCTTCATTTGGACTGGATAAGGTCATCTGATTATTTCCATTACTGTATATGTCAACATGCAAATTTTTACACCATATGGTGCAATTACTTCTTTCTTCATTGCCTTCTGCTGGTGGGAATGTCCTTATTTTTTTATGATTGTTGGTTGTAGTCATCAAAAGTCATCGCCCTTGTAATTAAAAATGGAATACTGATACTTTTGCATACATAAGAGTGCACTGTTGAATGGAGCACATGGTGACAAGATTACATTTAAATAAATGACTGGGCTTAGAAGTGAGGTGAACTTCACCAAAACATCCAGAGACAGAGATTTAAAAAAAAAATAAAAAATTTAATCGTTTTCATGATGACAGTAAATTAAATTTGTAAATCCATTGTTTGTTTTTTTGTGTGTGTTTTATGCAAAGATTTGTTTTTCTATTGACGACTGTATGAAGAAGGCCGAATGAAAAAGAATCCGGCGAATAGGAATAGCAATATAATGCAAATTTTTATTTTATTTTATCGGCTATTCTACCCACACCTCCCATTATTTAGCCTACTATATCTCACTGAAGAAATAAATATCAATTTCTTCGATCAGTACAAGGTTTTCTAGGGCAGATCAAAACCTTCATGCTCTCAGAACTGATTTTCGTGTATTGCCGTGGTTATAGATATACATGGTGTTAAGATAGGACATCCATCATTATAGGACAAAGATGACAGCGTGTCTACAGGGCATCTCATTTGATCGAAGTTCCTGAACCATGAGTGACTTTATAATACATTTTTTGAAATGTAACCTGAGGATATTTCTGATGATCATAATGAAAATCTCTCAGGCTTGAAGATCACTTAATGTATTTAATTTATTGCTCACGCCCATGTAATGGCTTTTTACATTGCGAGATCCAGTGTTGAATGTGTACTTGCAGTCTTATTATGGGGTTACTGTGGTCTGTGAATGAAATACAAAGGAATTCTGGGAAATCTTAAGTGGTATTTGAGTGGTCTTTAATGGGTTTTCTGAGGTTCTTTTGTCTTCAGTAGACATACAATTAACCTTCCTGTTCAGTTGAAAGAAAGCGTTGTGCTGAACCTGGGTTAGGAGTGTGAAATGATTGCAGTCGTTAAAAAGTTCAATGGACCTAACTTTGGAAATCTAAGGACAGGCTAAAGGTTATCTCTGAGTGTTTATCGCTGACTTAATGGCTTTCATCCTGCACACTGCAGTATATATCAGCCTCAGTTTATAACACACACATACCTTTTACAAGCTGATGCCTTAAAGATACAGGGTAAGCAGAAAAGTTGTAAAAATAACGAAATAGGTGGAACGAGCAGAGTAGTAAGAAATGAAGAAGATTTTAGACTCGTTTCATTTACTGAATCCACACAGAAATGAACGGCAAATAAACTTACCACAATCAAGCATTATATTATAACCAATGGGATATATTACTGTTAGTGGGTGGGATATATTACTGTTAGTGGGTGGGATGTATTACTGTTAGTGGGTGGGATATATTACTGTTAGTGGGTGGGATATATTACTGTTAGTGGGTGGCATATATTACTGTTAGTGTTTGGGATATGTTACTGTTAGTGGGTGACATATTACTGTTAGTGTGTGTGATATATTACTGTTAGTGGGTGGGATATATTACTGTTAGTGGGTGGGTTAGTGGTGGTGGTGGCAGCTCAATGGTAAGGCACGAACAGGGTCGTGGGCGGCCGAGGCTCAATGATGCACGTGGGGAGTGAAGGAGCCCCAACTCACAACTTGCAGGACTTAAAGGATCTGCTGCTAACATTTTGGTACGAGATACCACATACACACCTTCAAGAGTCTTGTGGAGTCCATGCTTTGACAGGTCAAGACTGTTTTATCAGAAAAATTTGGACCAATCATAAAATATGTGTTTATGTTGAAAGTTAATAAGAAAGCCCAGACACTAACCATATTGGACTATACAAATTACAGATGACGTGTGTTTTGCCTAACCTTGCACAGTGCTATTGCTAAAAGCTTTCAGTGGTGCGGTGTGAAAGCTCACAAATACAATACTGCCTGAACAATTCACCAAAAATGTACAGTTATTTAGTGAATTGTAGAAATCCTTCAAAAAGCATGATTCTCATAAACAACCTGTAATTCTAGGTCTCCTACAAATTCTGGACAAGATCAAATGTTTTCAATGAAAATAATTATAAAGGGTGGCATGTGGATGACCAAAAAAACCCCTATTTGAGTGATTATATAGCTCAGATATTTGTTAGATTTAGATAAAGATACAGATATATAGATATATAGATAGTATATTATATATACAAAGATATCTTTATCAGAAAAAAAATTATTAATTAATATATTTCTATTGTTTACATATATCTGATATATAAAGATATATATGTATATGAATTATCATACTCATATTATCAAATGCACTTATCACATTTATTAATAATAAAGATAGGTTTGTAAAAGCAGACTTGAAAAATTAAATTAAATTAAATTGAATTAAATTAAATGCTTTGAGCCACAATCTTCATACATTTGTTTGCTACCTTTTGCACCCAACTGATTTGTTGAAATAGGCAGAATAGCTTGTGTGATGGGATAAAATAGTTTTTATGAAGCTGTGCTGGTTGTGTCTGTAAATAAGAAGAAGAAGAAGGAGAAGGAGACAAGTCGTGCCTTTGAATGAGTATTTTCTATTTAATGCTGGCAAAGCCAATCTTCCCCTAGCCTTTTCACCGTTGTAAATAAATTCAGGTGACCCTCTGATAACACTAAGCACATTTTTTGTCTCTCTCTCTCTCTCTCTCTCTCTCTCTCTCTCTCTCTCTCTCTCTCTCTCTCTCTGAGCTCTCTGTCTTTCAGTCTCTTTCTTTAGTGACTGGGTCTGAGGGCTCGAGGATGGCGTGAAAGTTTGCTATCTTCCTCTTTCCAGATGGTGCAGTCTTTTCTTATCAGGAAGAATGGCCACTGACTCATTTTTGTTAGATTCTCTTATCTGAAAATCCTTAAAATTAAATATTTACTGTGCCGATGTTTACAGCCAGTGTTTGACTGTACTGTTCTCTCTCACTTGCTCACCAGGGCAGGCCAAAAGAAGCACTTTTCACTTCCCCTTTCTCCTTTTATTCCACTAAGAGAATGTGAAACTCCGTTGTTGTCTCAATTAATTATTATTCATCGTTTATTGCTTAAGCCATGCTAATAACTTCAGCAAAGTCATTGCGCATTATTCAGTATAATAGATAATAATTTAGACCTGATACAATTGTATATACAATAATTGTGGAAATGATGTAAGATTATTAATCGTGTTTAAAATATTTTCTACCACCATGCAAATGACATATTATATATTTGAATATGTTTTTTAATCATTTGCGCATTTTATATATGTATATATAAAGGTATATACATTTTGTTCGTGTTAAATGGTGCTTGCAAACAAGTTACATGTTTCAGTGCAGTTGGAAAGTAATATGCTATTTATGTGAGTGTGTCTTTAAACAAGCAAAACTGTAGCTGAGTTTCTTTGGCTTTGACTTTGTTATGCACATTCTTTACAATGCATTATAGCCAGCATGTTTTATGCTTTTCATTGCTATACTTGTTAACTAATCAGAAGGTCGGGTGTTCAATTCCCAGCACCACCAATCTCATCATTGCGCCATCATTGCGCTCAAAACTAGTCTGCATGTCGGGGAAGCTGTATTATTGGATTAGCCATTCAGATCAACCTTATATGCTTGGGTTTGTGTAGGCTTGTGTAGGTTAATTAAACTGCAATGTATATTAGACAAGCATTCTAATATTGACAGTATATTCATTGCCATTTATTATAATGTATTAATGTGGTATGTATGTACATCATTAAAGATATCATAATAAAGGCCTTCATAAGAAGCGTTTCCAATAAGTATCTTTATTATAAAGGTCATTTAACAATTGTAAAAGAATATGAGGCTTTGTTTGATATCAGTCCCTGAGCTTCACTGGCATGAAGAATTATCCGAGTGAGTAATTTAGGATTAAAAAATACACTAAGTATAATTAATATAAATTTAAAAAATTATATTAATAACAGTAATAAGTAATTATTAATAACAGACAAAAAGCTAATAGCATTTACTTTTAGGAATGTTGCAATACGGTAGATAGAGGTCAGTGCTAGTACTTTCGGAAGAACAGAGAATACATTTCGAAATTTATTTTCCACTGCTGCCATCTGGTGGTGGGGAGACCAAATGGAACGCAAGTCAATTAACTTAACGAAGGCTACAAAGATTTCTGTATTATTTTAAAAGCCGTATAATTAGGCAGAAATACAACTGCACAAGTACTTTGCACCCTTGATTAAATTGGATAAGAAACAAGCACACTATTCAAGGTTGGTCATACTTGCGTAGTAAATAGTTCAATCATTTAACCGTTTCAACCTCAAACAAGATATTGAAGTATTACATGCCTTCAGTCGTACACATGAAATAGTCTTATGGTTTTGGGAGGTCGCTGGTAAGTTGTCGCTTTAGGACAATCGCAATTTGTCTATATAGTCTGTTTTCTAAAATATGTGAAAACTGAATCTGGCAACTCCTGCTTTATCATTGCAGCGTTCACTGTATGCCTGAATATCAGGTGAACACATTTGTCCCGAATTCGCATATTAACAGAATGACTTGCATTTTCATCAGTGTGTGTTATGTTTTTATTGTCATATTAAGAACACGTGCATGCGTTAGCGAATCCTTTTTGCGGCGTACTTTCACTACAACAGCCATTTTTAAAATTCTGTCTTTCATCCAATGGTTGGAGAGAACGGAGTAAACGTGATCACTAAGAGGCTGTGACCGCTATTAATCAAACCGTGGGGCGGGGGATTTGCTGTCAGAAATCAAACTCACCCGTGTTACGGGTGATACGGTAATGTAGAAACGATTTTAAAAACCGTATAACCAAATCTGTATCTCGGGTCCATTGTGGTGTAGCGGTGTCTTCTGTAACGGACTAAATGACAAAATATTTTTACTAATGAAAACACTAAACAAATGTTTTTTTATTAAGTTAAATTTACATTTTAGAGCAGTTTCAGGTTCTGTTTTATTATTGGTAATTTGCCCCACATCTGGTTGGTTTGGAGGTATTTATGTTCTAAGTTTGCACTAAGCACGTGTCGCATTCTTTACACGCATGCGCACACTACAGTAGTGTATCTGCTATATTTGAGTGGAATATGTTCAGGGAGGCTGCAACCAATGACGATTCAATGAACTTGGAGGAGTACACAGCATCATCAGCAACATCGGAAAATGTATTGATAACGTGACCATCTCCAATCCCGTCACCACATGGCACTTCCCAATCAGAAGTCGTGGATGACTACAGAGGTGTGTGTACTGCTAACGTCCAGCTGTCCGAGCAGTGGACAAGACGGCCTTAACAGCAAGGGCCGAACTGTCTCGAGTGCTTTGGCCAACTGGCCAACTGCTTTGTCTTGTACAGTTCTCTATAGGCTTTGTGCATTTTTATTTTTGTGCACTGAATTGGTATTCCGAATGTAATTTTCATTTTCAGATCCTATTTATCACATACACATACATGCAGTGAAATGTTTTTATTCCACATATCCCAGCATATGATTGAACGCTGGGGTCAGAGCGCGGGGTCAGAGTACAGGGTCAGGGGTTAATCCTTCCTTGCTGAAGGACCCAATGATGGTAGCCAATGATGGTTAACTTGTCCTTGACCAGGTCAAGCCTGGTGCGAGGCTTGAACCCCCGACCCTCTGATCACTGACCCAGAGCCTTACCATTGCGCCACCACATCCCATCCCACCACATCTATCAAAGAAATGGAGAATGTCAGTGAACCAGCAATCTTCAGTTCATTTTAAAAATAGAATAGTATTAATAGTATTATAGAATAATAGAATTTAAGTGCTATTACCTGGGTGTTGCACTGCATTTAGTTTGCCGCGTTGACTTTAGACCAAGTAGCTCAACTTTAGTGCCAAATCTACTTCCGTAAAGCATTCATATAATACCGTATGAACTTTCTTTTCCCCACTACAACTCCATAGGCCTTGGGTTTCTGGACTGCAGGACTAATGTCATCTAGTATTTTTAGCTGTGAGGCCTACCGAAGTAATTTATTATTTACTAACATTAATGAATACAACTGAACACAGGTGAGTTTGGGATGAACTGGAACACACACTGCACTGCAGACCTCAACCGGCATCAGCTTCTGATCTCACTTCTACTATTGTGGCTGAATATTTTGCCACAGTTTATACAACTTTATCTTTTCAATTAACTTTAAATTAATGAAACAAATAGCATTAGCTAGCACTGGGATATAAGGTCATATAGTTATAAATCTAAACTTTGAAATATAAACCTTAAAATGCAGGCAAATTAGCAAAATAAAGCATCATTTTAAAGAAATCTTTCTTTTTCTTCATGTGACAAATCAGCCTAAGGTAGGGCTGTCGATTTGCTATCCAAATCATTCTTTGTCTGTGGTCCAGGGGCTTAAAGCCAATACAGTAACATTTTTTTTCCATGTTAATCTCATGCTCAGCAAAATACAATGTCATTTAAGGTCGTAGCTTGCATACACTACTTGGTATTAATAAGATCTGCTGCAGATGAATGTATGAGGGAGGTTAGTGAGTATGCACACTTTAGTAGCGTTGAAAATGAAAGATCGGCTAATATGGGCATAATTATCATTAAGCGTATCCTTCATAAACTGAAACAGATTATTGAATACTTTAAAAGTGTACACTGAACTGATACAATGGAAGAGCCAGTAAGAAGGCCAGTAAGGATGATGTTTTTATGGCCTTAAATATTTTAAAACTTGCAGTAGCTTTGTCTTGGCAACCTAGATGTTTAAAAACAGTTGTTCCTTCTTTGCATGACATTTACATCAGGTGATGGCTGATGGGCGAGCTCTAAAAACAGTACCCACCCTGGAAATCTGTTTATTTTGCAATATTCAGGCAAACACCTCCGTTTACTTGACACTTAAACTCGGACATGAATACACACTGATTTTAGAGACTATAGTAAGAACACCACGCGGGCTTTATGAAAGTCCATCTATCCCACTTATCCTCCCTGTACTCCATAACCTAGCTCTAGTTCATTGGTGGCTATGGTCATTTGTATTTTGTACCTGTATATTTGTATATATTTACAATATTATTATATATACAATATTTACAATTTTTTAAATATATATTTACATATACATAGTCTACAGCTCCTGTACAGAACAGAAATACCTGTCTTACTTACAATAAGTAGATTTTAATACTGTAATAGTGCAAATGTTTATGTAGATTCTTCACTTTACTAGCAGAGAGTACAGGTTTGACCTAGTTAACTATTGATAATATTAGTAATATAAAAAAATATGTGTTTTACCTAGGGTTAACATGTAAAATATTTACAATTTATTTTATATTTTAACCCTAGGTAAAACACATAAAACCTTTAAAGACTGTTTTGTGAAAATATTTTATTTTGTTAGCAGCCCTGGCCTAACCCTTACCCTAACCCTATATATAATCCTTTACTGGAGCGAAACTAGCAAGTAAACAAAAAAAAAACGTAGATTCCCTTTGTTTATTACTAATTAACAGACTTTCAGCAGTTTAACAAATGGAGATTTCAGGACAAATGACTCCATTCACCAGAAAATAAGTCCTGACAAAATGATGCTGATTTAACAATACTTCAGTAAATCTACTCTTCAATATATACCAGTATATAAAATAAAAAGATATAAGTGTCCATTTACCTTGCAAGTCAGAAAGTTATCTTATATGATCTTTAAATTCCCAGTGAGTATGTCTAATGGAGACTTGCAGGATTAAAACTGAATACAGATTGTCTTAAATCCAATGTAGATTGTTGGGTAAACTACCACTCATCAAATATCTGCTCAGAAGTGAATTTGTAGCTTCTGGATGGTATTATCAGTTCATACCACATTTATAATTAATTACATTTTTCTTTGACTCTATAGGCACAAAATGTATTCAAGCAGGCCTCACAGCAAAGTATACTATACTAGCAAACTATAAATCAATGGTGAAGTAAATATTATTAAATAACATTTCGTAGAATATATATGATGAGTGGTTGGTGTATAT
>JAOUQX010000030.1:24349301-24359595 GCA_028566295.1 Liobagrus marginatus
CTCCATAACATCCAGAACACAGCATGTACTACATGGAAATCAGGGGTTTTGTGCACGGGACATTGTCATGCTGGAACAGTGTTTGTGTCTCTTAGTTCCAGTGAAGGAAAAGCTACAGCAATACTACAGCATGTGAAGGCAAGTGCGTGTTATGGATATCCACACAACTTTGAGCTATAGTGTATGTTCTCTAATAAACTTTGTGTCCTTTTATTAAGGTTACAACACACTTTAATTTCACATTCCACTAATTATCTGACCTGTGGTAAACAACTGATATAACGAGAATATCTGGGAAGCTTTGGGGGTGAATACTTTTGAAATCACTGCTTAAAAATAAACAAATAAATAAATAAATACTTACTTTATACTTTAATGACTGCGGTACACACAGACACCGTTCCATATTTTCCATACTTGTTATATTGTATATGTATTCAAATTAGGGACGGGCAATTAAACGTTAATGATAATTATCACGATATCATTATCCCCGATAAAACAATGACGATAATTATTGAAATATCATTTTTCTCGATTAAGCAATAATAACAGATGTTAGATATAATGTTCTGCGTTATGCGTAATGCTGCACATGCGTTTAGCATACAGTCTTCCAGGTGCTGCACGCACTATGAACCCTAACTCTACTTAAAGCACTTTTACTTAGCATTGGCATTCAGAGCCGTGTAACAAGTGTTATATCATATTACGGTTCCTAACTTTTTATATATTCTATTAATAATATGTTATTATGTTAATATTTTAAATCTGCCTTTAAATGTGAAAGAAATAAACATTGACATTTATCGTGATTAATTATCGATATCGACCGGTATGGAACATTTTATCGTGATACTTTTTTTTTGCCCATATCGTCCAGCCCTAATTCAAATAAAACAATAATGTCAATTACTGAATTATTCTGCCTATAGAGTATAAAAATATGAAATAAATGAGTTCACCTTAGTCATCTTGCTCTTGCTGTCGGCGGTTAGGAAAGACATGTTATTAATCTCGTTCATCACCACAAAGTTCTGCTCCTCGCGCTTAAAGTTCTGCAAAGATCAGAACAAAATAAATAATTTACATTTCCTTATCTAGAGCGACTTACATTTATCGCATTTATCCATCTGAGTAGTTGATGGTTAAGGGCCTTTCTCAGGGGCCCAGCAGTGGAAGATTGGTCATGATCTTCCAGTTAGCAGTCCAAGACCTTAATCACTGAGCTACCACTTCATCAGTAGGTGTCTTTTCAAATGAATATTTGTACATTCATTCATTTATTAGTTCATTCATTATCTAGCGTTTATCCTGTTCAGCGTTGTGGGGGCGCTGGAGTCTATCACAGCTAACTTAGGCCATGAGGCGGGGTACACACTGTACAATCAGCAGTTAATCTCAGGACTAACACTTAGAGACAGACAACCATTCACATACACATACACACATGGACAATTTAGAGTAGCTAATTCACCTATGTTCAATCACATGTGTTTGGAGGCGGGAGGAAACCGGAGTACCTGGGAAAAACCGGCGCAGGGGAGAATATGCAAACTCTACACAGAAACACCCTGGGGGAAAATTGAACTCATGACCTTCTTACGGTGAGGCAGGTGTGTTAACCACTCTGCCGTATTTGTACCAATCATATTGGAAAAAAAAAACAAAAAAAAAAAACTTTGAGACTCACGTGAGACTTTGACCAGAAGATAAAAACTTCTCCCACCATCCTGAACAGGTCTTCAGCATCAGGATCAGGGCAGGTTAGCCACCTCGCCCTTGTAAAACACAAGTATGTTAAAAATCCTCCGTAACACCACCCTCTAAAACCCCAAGTCGCAGTTTAACTCTTCTGTAAAAGGGCTTCTGGCTCAGTACCTGTTGTTGTCCACATAGCGGATGAGCAGCGGATAGAGAGCGTAGAGATCCCTGCAGAGCACAGCAAACTCGTCTCGGATTGTTCCTTCCTCACTGTTCTCAGACTTGCCCTCCATCCGCAACTGATCCTCCTCCGCGACGACCTTTCCTGTGCGCTTCTTCAGCTTCTCCATGGTGGGGATGAAGTGAGACTTGAGCATCTCTGGCTTGGCCCTGCTAACGATGGGCTGGGCGAAAACTAAGCGTGAAAGGAAAAAAAGGCACAAATGACTCTAGTCCATAAGCTCAAGTTTAAACTTTATTTGTCACATACACATTCATACATAGTATAACAGGCAGTGAAATACTTTTTCGACTGACCGAAGTCAGAAACATAGAAAGGCAGTCAGGATAGAATGAAACAAAATAAATAGATATCAGAGATGATACAGCTGTAGGTTAAACTGTATATAAATAGTGTAAGGGAGGTGTGGGAAGTGTCTGTGCCAAGTAAGATATGTAATACGCAATATACACTTTGTACAATGTGTAATATGCGCAGTATTTTTTATATATTTGTAAACAGAATCTGGCACCATCTTGTGGCCGTTTTCCGAATTGCACGTAAGACCGCCATTATGGGCGAGGAGAGATGAGTCTACGACAGAGCTAGTAGTTAAGTAACATGAGTTGCTTTCATTAATATACTTTATTTAAAACAATTTTATAACGAGTAAGTAACATACATATATATATAGCTTAAATCTAAATGTTTTTCTGTAAAATTAGCAGGATATCATCTGTGTGATATTATCGATTCCAAGTCAACCAGAAACAGACATGTTGCTAATAAGGTTTAACCTATGTGCCATACTAACCAGCCAGTCTCTTCATCCACGAAGCCTCATCTATGCCCAGATTGTTGACTACGATCTTCATGATGCTGCCCAGCAGCTGGTTGAGGTGCTCAGAAGTGACATCAGTGCAGATTTGGCCCTCGAGCTCAGGGAAGTTCTCAGGCCCTCGTTCCCACCAGCGCAGGAGGTAGTTACACAGCATGGGCAGCGTGATCTCGATCACGTGCGGCATCTCGGTGTAGCGAGCTCCAGACTCTGCTAGGTCACTGATCTCCTTCATGAGCACATCCAGCTCTGGGATGTCCAAGCATAACTCCTCCACCTGACTTGGAAGTCCAAGGACTAAGAAACAAGGACGAAAAAAATCTCAGTATACATACAGAATATACGGTAAAAAAAACTTTTCATTTTACATTCCATCATTTTAATTTACAGTAAAGTCTATTTTTAAAACCATATCTGAATATTTTTTCTGATGCATAATTATTTATTAGGCATTTATTAACCAATTTAGAACCATTCCTTAACTTTTATTTTGAAGCGTTTAACGCTTGAAAACTCGTACTGTCGATAATTTCAATTAAAATGATTTCACATGTTAAAGAAAGTCATTTATTTCTTTTCCAAAATTTCATATTTCTTTCTTTATTTCTTTATAACAGAAATATATCCCACCCACTAACAGTAACATATCCCACCCACTAACAGTAACATATCCCACCCACTAACAGTAATATATCACACCCACTAACAGTAATATATCACACCCACTAACAGGTGCTGTGATGAAGAGTGTTATTTACTTTACCTGTCAGTGCTATTAATTTAACGGCTTGTGTTTATTACTATAGAACCCTGAGTACCTACTTTTCAGACTTCGTGATGCAAATGAACGGAAGCGTTACTCACTCGCTCTCTCTCTTGGTGTCTTGGTTGTGTAGACCGAGTAGGTGTTGAACTCATTAAGCTGAGGCTCCAGATAAGCCACAGGCATAGCAGCAGCTAAATGTGCCAGGCATTCACCAAGCGCAGGCCTAAGCCTGGAAAATACACATAGCAAAACTTCAAAAACGTTTACACACAAATCTCACGCGACCTGAGTGATGATTAAAGGTGTTTGATTGCTGATATGTAAAACATATTAAAGCAGAGATCTCACTCACTTTTCAGCATGCGGGGTTTTTACTGTACCCACGGAGTAGATGCTGCACATGAGACGATAGCAGGATATCTGCAAGTCGTCCACTGGTGCAAAGAAAGACAACAAGTGAGTAGGACCTATAATACAACTACTTTACATTCTCCTGCGAACGTTCAGGTGACTTACACATGACATCATCGCCAAACTGGTGCTGGGCGATGTGGTCAAAAAGCGACGTGAGCACCGGCAGGAGAGCGACGGTTGTGTAGTTAATGTTTTGAGAGACGCCTTTAACCTTTGGGATGACAGTCAGATCATCGTGTGTTATTAATACAGACACAAGATTGCTGCTTTAACTGAACCTAATACAGAATTCAGTGTTCTGGTGGCTGGACAGCACCTGGTTTTTGGTGGACACTTTGCCCAGTTTAAGATTCTCGACCATCTTCTCAATGTCATCCGCGGCGCTCTCGAAGAACGAACGTAGGCCGGCTTTTACGATCTCTGGCCCGGACTTCATCACAGTTCTGCAAACAGAGGGCGCTGCTTTAGTGCTTTTGATTGGCACACTATGTTTTGACACTTCCTGTTTCTTTTCTTCAGGAACGTTTTAACATGTACTGGTAAAGCCAAACTATTCCAAACAACTGAATACTGAAAAAAAAAACTTTAACTGCCTAGTTCGGGTAAATCTTTGCCTTCACTCACTTACAGTAATACATCCCACCTACTAACAGTAATATATCCCACCCACTAACAGTAACATATCCCACCCACTAACAGTAATATATCCCACTCATTAACAGTAATATATCCCACCCACTTACAGTAATATATCCCACCCACTAACAGTACTATATCCCACACACTAACAGTACTATATCCCACTCATTAACAGTAATATATCCCACTCACTAACAGTAATATATCCCACACACTAACAGTACTATATCCCACCCACTAACTCTTTTTTGCTTTCGTTGGTTTTTGTTGCACTATTTCATGTGAACTGTTGTGTGTAAAAATCCCACAAGCATCAAAGGTTTATGAAACACCAGTCAATGTGGGCCCAAGAAGTCACCAAATAATGTGAACAATGCATTTAATCTGCATCTGTATGATGAATGCATGCATTTGTGCTGCTACAACGTGAACGTGTGTATACATGTCCCTTTTAAGATGGTCAATGAGTGAACATCAATATTCATGTGTTGTTTTTTTAATAAAAAAAAAAGCTCCTTTAGGTAAATAGTACATCCATGATTAGGCAACAAGCTAATATAAATAAAAAATCTAAAAAAAAAAATACATATTTTTGCTTTACCTGGCATCCAGAGAACGAGATAGGATGTGTAAGCAGTTCACTACTGCTGAAGCATCGGTTCCTGTACACAGCACATGTCACAAACAGAAGGCACATGTACAAAGACCATTAATATTTGTCTCCATTGACATCATTTCGCTGAATATTTAGTCAAACTGATCACTTTAGATCAGGATTAATGTAACAATTAGTGTGCTGTATGTTAGAGGGAATGTTAAGCTGTTGAGTAGTAGTAGAAAAACTTACTAATAGCCAGAATAATATGTACATGCCAAGCCACTAAGCATATGCCGGTGTCCAAATAACACAATATAAAGAAATTATTATAATAATAATAAATTATAATAATAATTATTATTATTATTATTGAGACTGCATTTTTTCTAATCACATCAAGTGTGTCAGGGCATTTTCCTTGGCAGTGCCACGTCTGTCCACCAGAGGGCAAGCATGTCCATTAGTATGATGCTTTTCTTTAGTTATGTCTTTGTTACCTAGCCTTGGGCTTTATGTTTGATTTATGTCTTGTTTTCTGTCAGTAATGGGAGGTTTGGGTGAAGGTACATGTACATGCAGAATTTCTTTGAAATGAAAACACAAAAAAACCACAACAAAAAAAATACAATATCACATATAATAAACCGGTCAAATAAACACAGAACAGCTGAAACTAATGGGAATCATTATGGAAAAAATAACAATTACAAAACGGGTGGGGCTAAGGCACTGTATAGTCTGTGAAAAACAGTATGGCATTCCGTACACGTAAAGTAGCTTTAAGTTCTTGTGTTACATTTTCTATGTAAACATCATTAACTTAACACTTACTCGCCATTATGACATCTTAGTGTACGATATCAACATGGCGGTTGTGGTATGTTTGAATTTTATTTATACTAACTACAATCGTGGTCTATAGAATGTACCTTTTAATGGTTGGATAGAACATACTAAATTTACATATAGTAAACGCTCAAGTCGTATACGAATTTGGACGCAGTCATGAACCAAACAAAAAGAAAATGGCTGGAAAAACAAGCATTGTACAAATGGACGTTGTTGCCCTCTGGTGGCCCGAACTGGAACTGTGTCACAATTTCCAAACACACGAGGTGCAGCTGTATCTTTGAGTCTTTATATAGACATCGCTACATGTTTGCAATGTTTGTGTTTTACTAAACTCAGTGTTTTCTACTAGCAGTCAACGTCGTGTCTGATGTTTCATGTGTATTACCAGGTTGCTTGTTTTGTAGGAAAGTCCTTTAATTCTTAGCTTTAGGAAGAGGAGGAGAATTCACAGAATTCACAGTTTGCACCGTAGGAGACTCTTTATTATACTTTAAGTTAAGAGCTCTAAATGTATTTATATGTTTTTATATCTGTATACTTATGTCTGTGGAAGACGTCGGACCAAAAAAAAAATAAACCTTCGGTTCGAACATTACGATACGCCGTCCTACCTGCCTGTTAACATATGTATTAGCGTACCTCTGTACACCCTGTTAGCGCAGACGGCTACATCATCAGCGCTATGTTCCTGCTATAAACTAGCTGTGTGTAATTACGTGTTTATAAAGTATCTTACATTGGTTATTGTAATATTACGGCTTTGTACTGTAATATTTACTCACCCCCGAATTACACATGAACTAATCTCACGCTCTCTCGTCTTGTTGTTTGAGCCTCTGCTCTGCCTGAGCACCGCGTTCATGTGTTTTGGAGGAGGCGTGGCTTTGGAAAGGGATTCTGCAGGGAGGGCTGGCAATTGGCTTTCAAAGCTGCTTGCTATTGTTAGCCTCTCCGAAATCTCATACTGTACTTTTAACTTGCTGTTTATTTTTGGTCAACATTTGTAGTGTAACTTGTCGGTATTGTGTGCTACTTTGCAGAAAACGAGTTAAACTAGCAAAGCTGCAAGTACAGTATTCTTGTCATACTTATATGACTTATATGTAAAGATTTTTGAATGAAAGCTGTACTGATGTTCCACACACGTGAATGGAGGAGGGCTTAGGCTGAATGCATGTTGTGATGATGTCACACGCCATGTCTCGGCTCAAATCCGAGTGGATCTGCGGTACACTTACGACAATTGGCAGAGCGCCCTTATCTGAAGTACTTAACATCTATCTCATTTTCTTGAAGGCTAAAGGCCTTGCTCAAGGGTCCGGCAGTGGAAGTTTGGTGATCTTGGGATTAGAACCCAAGATAGCAGTTTTAAAGTGAATTCATGGATGAGAGAGGAACTGGTCAGCGTTTCTCATTCTAATTTTAAGGTTGTTACGGAATAACCTTTCGGTTTAAAGCAATTGTTCCACAATGACTACAGTCGCAATGGTTGCAATGAAAAAGCCCATGCTGAATACCGCAACAATAACTGGAGCCGGGTGTCTGTTATTCATTGTGAAGGATCAAGTCTTTTTAAAACTAATGTTATTCTCACTTTCTTTTTAAATCAGCTTTGTAGTGCAAGACCGAGGCAAAGCACAGCAAATCACAGCAAGGCCACAGCAACGATGAGAGTGTGTAACGGAAAAACAGAGAAAAGGGAAGTCGGAAAAGTGACATGGAAGCCAGTATGGATTAGTATAAAAGAGCTATTCAGTGGCATCAAACCTTCACGCAGGTTTCTTACCAAAAAGGGAAACTCTGTGCCTCACTAGAGCAGCCAACTTACAGAAGATACTGAGGTGTGAAGAAAGAGAGAGAGAAAAGGGGAAGGGAGAAAAGACGGAGAGAAAGTATAGAAGGAGAAAGGATGGGACGGGGAAAAAAGAGGGTGATGTTTTCGAGCCATGAAAACAGAGTGGAACAAATCGACATGGTCCAGTAAAACAATGAGGAGACAGAAAAAAAGACAGGGCATTGGGACATGGAGTACCAAAGACAAAAAAGAATACAACAGGCAGGTGCATTGGCATATTTTATACAGTTTTATAATATAGTATATGGACAAAAGTTTGTGGACACCTTATATTTACATTTTTCATTTCTGGCATTAGGCAGACACCCTTATCCAGAGCCACTTATATTTATCTAATTTATCCATCTAAGCAGTTAAGGGCCTTGCTCAGGGGCCCAGCAGTGGCGATTGGAATTGAACCCACGATCTTCTGATCAGCAGTCCAACACCTTAACGGCTGAGCTACATCTTCCGCAAGTTCCTCAAGTTGGAAGCATGCAGTATGTCGTAGTGTTACATTATTCCTTCACTGGAACTAAGAGACACAAACACTGTTCCAGCATGACAATGCCCCTGTGTACAACACCCCTGAGCTCCATGTAGACATGCTGTGTTCTGGATGTTATGAAGTGGAAGAACTCGAGTGTCCTGTACAGAACCCTGTCTCTGTCTCAACCTCACTGTACACCTTTGGGATGAACTGTAACACCGACTGTACACCAGAACCTCCTCACTATTACAACATTAGTGTCTGATCTCAGTAACCAACACAGTCACGCTGCACACACTAGTGCAACTAATCCTAACCCTAACTTTCCAGATGTGTGGAAGTTAGAGTGGAGAAAGAGTGAGACTTCATCTGCAATAGGATGTTGATAAGATGGTCAATTGTCCCAGTACCTCTGTCTACATATATAGTGTACTTAAACGTCTCAATTCCCTAAAGGAAGACTGAGATGGAAAGAGGGGGCCTATACGTTTGCAAAGCATTATTTTTACTACAGCAATTGTAGTCATGCTACACACTCTAGTGGAAAGCATTTACAGATGTGCAGGGGTTATTATCGGAGATAGAGTGAGTCTACATCTGGAATAAGATGCCGAGGTGTTCCAATACTTTTGCCATATAGTGTTTATTCACAGACATTAAAGGTTCTTTTAATCCTAATGATGCACCACAGTTGTGTGAATTGCATTTGTCAGTTGATGGCACATTACCTGGCTATCATTTCTTTTTCCTTGTTCGAGGCATGACCACCGCTGCCCAGAACTTTAGCAGGAGTGGAAAGGAAGTAAAGGCAGTGGTTTTTAAAATACTGGTTAACCAGTGGAAGCAGGATCTGAAAACATAATAGGACAGAAGACGATTATTTAATTGGCCCAAACATGGTTTGATGAGTTTCACTAATCAGGTAGCCCATAGTTGTGTCACCTTGGCAAAGAATTTGATCTCCTGCTCATGAGGGGATTTCTCGACTCTCCCACTACTCACAACAGCCTCTGAAGACACAACAAACAACCCATGAACAGATATCAAAGTGCACGACGTAGGTTTTTACATGCGGTGCTTTACAGCCGAGACTAACCCAGATGTGCGATGAACTCTTGAGCAATCTCCATCCACTTCAGCAGCTTCTGGAGGAAACCGTAAGCGAACCGTTTCTCGATGGAGGAGATCTCCTGTTCCATATCCTTCAAGCCCCTGTATGAAAATATGTGTTGCGAGAGTAAGATGAGGCAAAACATCCAGAGAAATATCCATTAATATTTCACATCACCGACAATGAGGCAATGTGTATGTGCCATTATGTACCGAGTGACAGCATATCCTTCAAACTGGAGGAATTTCAGCAGGTCTTGGGCTTTTTCCCTGTCCCTGGCTTTCTCTTTGGCCGTCAGAGTGTCATAAGGGACAAGGAGAGGATGGGTACCACCACCTGTAACAAACAGCGCGGACAAGTTTGATGATTATAGTCATTTCAAGCCAAGTGGCAATGGTATATGTCTACCGAATATTCCTGACTCAAATTAGTTTATTTGTCTAAATAAAATCCTCTTAACCTCACCTTTGGCTTGAAGCTCCGTCTTCTTCTTCCTGCCCCATGTATTGTGGTAATTTTCAGCCAGTTGTTCTGCCATAGACTAGACAGACATACAGAGAGAGTTCTTTGGAAGCTCGCACTTGCCAAGAACGTCCCCATATCATGTAGCATTAACATTTCCTTTCACTGGAACTAAGAAACCCAAAAGTTCCTGATCTCCATGTAGACATGCTGTGTTCTGGATGTTATGGATTGGAAGAACTCAATTGTCCTGCACAAAGCCCTGACTCTGACCCAACCTGACTGTAAGCCTTTGGGATGAACTGTAACACCGACTGTACACCAGAACCTCCTCACTATTACAACATTAGTGTCTGATCTCACTAA
>JAOUQX010000030.1:24498109-24509154 GCA_028566295.1 Liobagrus marginatus
GGCCTGAACCGGAAGTGACGTCATCCGTGACCCGGAAGTGGCTAGAACTCGGGAGAACGCGAACGTAACGTTACAGTATTGGAATATGTATAATTACAATATTCCAACTTGTAAAAAGCACTTATGTCCTATTTATTCTATACATATATATTACAACTTGCAGGCTGGGAGTTCTCTGATAGCTACGGCTTGTACCAAGTGAAAAACGTCAGGGATTCCGGTAGTAAAATTCATGTTTGAAAACTCGTGTAATTGACTTTTGCCAGTGTAATGTTTTTAGCAGTGCCATACAAATGTAACGCAATGTTATAATTATGTTTAACAGCTGCCAACAACATTCTTTCAAGCGGGTTCATTTTGCCGACTGTCCCTATAGGAATGTGAGCATGCACCGAGTTGATGGTAACGTTGTCATCTCTGCATTACGATAATTAAGACAAGTCGTAAGCGCAGCATAAGTCAAGGCTCCTGTTTTCTGCACTTGCCAGAAAAATCTACCATAAAAAATGAGCTAACAATAATAATAATAATACAATGATGCAAAGACAGCTAATCAGCTTGTTAAGTGCCAGAAATTAACTCATAATCATTCTTTTCTAACTTTTTCAGAATGCAACACATCATTGATAGAACCACATGATGCTTTGTTGTGGATGCGGAGTAAATTAAAGCACGGTCTAGTGCTAGATGAAATACCACAAAGTAAGAATATTTTGTCTAATAGCTAAATATTGGCTGCATATATTACACATGCATGGCAAAAAAAAAATCCTTCGCACTTGATTATGCTATTAAAACAAAATAAGGGCAATGACACAATTTTTACCGCTAATTCATCGAGGGATGTTTAACACTGACACACTTTATTTTTTTTTAAGCAAATTCTCACATCTTAGCGAAACAAAAAAGCTTGAAACTTCTTTAACGTGACCCGTCGTGTTGTCAAGGAACGTCGTCTGTGCTTCAGTTCTTAAAGAGTCATTTGGAAATGCCCTGATAGCATTGGTTATGCGTCCCAGTCTTCATCGTCCTCTGCGGTTGGCTGTTGGGGAGCAGGAAGGGGCGGGATCACGTCGGATATTCTGGCGAACGCGCTGTTGGAGCTGCCGGGTGCTTCTGTGGGGTCTCCTCCTGGGACTTTCCCAGAGATGCCTGTAGATTGGACAGAACATCGTTAGGTAAACAAAAACCTCAGAATCAAGTGACAATGGCATGAGATCACATTTTTAGCTTTGGAACGCTTATTATAATAGGGTTTGTGTTATAGCGTTTGAATATCTGTAGAATTTGGCGCAAGTTTGTTATTTTTAAATCATACGTAATTAATCCCCAGTGGGAAATTGGGTAGCTTTTGCATATTCCAGCTAATCAGAAGCCCCTAGACAAAGTGTGGTTAAGCTCCTTGCTCAAGGGCCCAAAAATGGTAACGTGCCAGTTCTGAAGTTTGAGCCCAGACCCACTAACACCAACGTTACCCGTTGTTCCCCATCATCAGTATTACTCTTTCCTTGTGTGTTTAAAACACTTCTACAGCTTCTGTTAGCAACCTGTAGTTTGTGACACTTCATGACATCTAAGAGTATTTCTTATTAGAGGTAAAGTCCTACCTTTTCTTCGCAAGGCCAGTTTATTAAAGAGATCGGACATGAAATCTCCTCCGCTGGCTGCTGCTCCAACTGAAGGAGAGAAAATAAGCAGTTTAAAAGGACGAGCAAGTTTTTAAGATAATAGTTAAATATAAAATTACAATCCACAATCCCGAACGTTTTAAAACCAAATGCACTAAATATGCAAAGACTAATATTTTAGCTTGCCGTTCCAGATGCCGATAAACAGTGAGGTTTAATATTTTGAAAAATATCGTCTATTTTTTTATACCGTTATATATTTTGTATACCTGTTAATGAAGTAATCCTGAACCAGCGCATTTCAATTATTCTACAAATAGCTGCTTCTTCTACTTTATGCTGCTCTACAGCTGATCATTCGTCTCCGTACCACGCTGTCGTTTACTCCGTTAACCCCACCCCCACCTACATACTGAGTTTGACACCCCTGTACTACAGGAACATTTAAATAATCAGGGTGAAGGTCAGAGTAGTCACGAGCTTCCGGTGCAGTAAAGTTCATTGTATTTGTCTGCCGTGTGTTCGGTTCCGGACTCTGACCTTGCTCCTGCTCCTTCTGTTTCTTCTTCTCCATCTTTCGCTCTTTAACATTGCGCAGGTTGGCTTTGCCGATGCCGCCCGCGTTACGAATGGACTCGAGTAAGGTGGCTCGCCCATCCGACGGCTGCACCACTTCTGTAGGGGCACCTTTTACCGTACCTAACACGCGCGCGCACACACACCAAGCAAAATGTTACTCATATGAAGCTTTTGTAAAAAATATGGCATAAAGGTTTGACCTGTTATTAAAACATTACCAATGCAGTGTAACTGTATAGGGCTGTGCATAAGTATTTACCCACATTAAACATTACCACACTGTTGTAATTCCCTTCTTACACCCTTTTGTTAGACAACATTAATGTTAACAGCAATTTTTACCTTAATGTTTTTTAAAACGTTGAACCAACTTGTAACACTACAACATGTGGAAAAGGGGGTGAATATTTATGAACAATTAAAACATAAGCAAAATTGTAAGCATCAAGTTGATTTCAAATCAAATTTAATTTTAAGGCTTAAGCATAACAAAAATGTAAAAAAAAATTACTAATATTATTATTAAATCTCATCCACAGTGAGTTATTCAGCTGTATTATTACAGCTGAAGTTGAATAGCTGTGGGCGGGGCATACCTGTGGATGGAGTATGACTGGATACGGCGGTGTCGTTTGGAACAGAAGAGGGTGGTGGAGGAGGAGGAGGGGGTGGGGTTGGAGGAGCACCAAGGGGAGGGGCTATAACCTGCAGAGACTCAGGGGGAGGGGGTGGAGGAGGTGGAGGCGGCGGAGGAGGAGGGGGAACTTCAGATCGAAACTGGGAGCCTGAAATATAAAAATACCATTAACAAATTAATAATAATCGAATTTCCTTCAAACAACCGCCGTAATTCTGTTTTAGTCTCCACACTGTGTGTCCATCACCTTCTTCGTGCTCGGTGCCGAAAGACGGCAGCTCCGGTATGGTCGCGTTGACCGCGCCAGAAGGGGCGAAGCCTGGGCCGAGGTCAGCGCTGTACATGAGGTCATCGGCGATACCGGGTAGGTCGGGTAGATACGAGGGCACATCGATCTCGGGCACCTGCCCCAGGTCTGGCACGTAAAAATAATTCTCTGCAGTCTGAGACAGAAAAGGAAATGGCTTAATATAGATGGATGAAATCTTGATTTTTGACTTGTCGGATGCTTAATTCTCTGAAACTGCTGATCTGAAAATATTGTGACCAGTAATGAAATAAAACATAATATGGGTCCATATTTAATGCATGCGCTCTATAATGATTCGCATGGTAACAATTTGAAGAGGGACTTGTACAGAGAGCATTTGTTGGATGCCAACATTTGTTGAGATTAAATCGATAATGGATGATATTGTGACTAGTAGTTTATGAGGGTCCAGTGTAGGCGTTTTTAAGAAAAATACACCAGACACCTTGTCAATATACACCGATCAGACAGAACATTAGGACTACCTTCCTATTAGTGTGATGGCCCCCATTTTACTGCCAAAACAGCCCTAACCCATTGAGGCATGGACTCCACTAGACACCTGAAGGTGTGCTGTGGTATCTGGCACCAGGATATATCCCACCCACTAACGGTAATACATCCCACCCACTAACGGTAATACATCCCACCCACTAACGGTAATACATCCCACCCACTAACGGTAACGTATCCCACCCACTAACGGTAACGTATCCCACCCACTAACAGTAACGTATCCCACCCACTAACAGTAACATATCCCACCCACTAACAGTAACATATCCCACCCACTAACAGTAATATATCCTACATATTAACAGGTGCTGTGATGAGATAATCAGTGTTAATAAAACACCACGGGTCACCTGACAACTTTATTAATATTATTTCATTGTGATGTTTTTTTTGCTAACTAGCTAATTTCAGACTGCTTGTAAAATTAACAACAATGTGCTTCCTGTTTTGCGTGAACGCTTCCTGTTAAACCCAGCATCTCTCTGACTCGTCTAACTGTCACCTGTCTCTCCAGTTGCTCTCGTTTAGTGATGGACAGCGGTGCGTCGAACGGCTTTTCCTCCTTCTCTGTCTCTAGTGTGTTGTGAGTTTTAGTAACAACTCCAGCCAGAGGATCCAGGAACACGTACTTCTTATAGCTACACACGGGTATAAGAAACTGGTCTGAGATCTCGTTTACAAAAGTATTTGTCACAACACACATTTCTGAGACATTCACAATGATCTGGGAGACACCAAGTAAAGTGGGAGCTGGCTAGTACGATGTTCTTTGCATGCGTGCGTGCCTGCGTGCGTAGACTCACAGGTTCTCTGTGGTGTTAAAAAGCAGCAGAGAGCTGACTGAGCTGATGTTTCGTGGAAGACTCCCCAGCCCTTCCTCGGTCTCATTCTCTGAGCACTTCTTAGTGTTCACACACACAGGAAAATACATCAACTTCTCCTGTGACACACAAAGAACATGGGCACAAACAAATCTGCTTTTATAAGCAAGCGAAAACCACAAAGCCTCATTCGCAATACTAGCTTTGTTATTTGCCTGGAGATATGTTCTGAGCTGCAGGTGTTCCTATTAAAGTGGCATGTGCGTGAACCACATGAATAAAATAAAAAAATAAAATAAGAGATCTGTATACTAAATGAGCAAAAAAAAAAAAATTGTCAATTCAACCTGGTAATAAGGAAAAGTGGAGGAAAAATAAAGCAGTCACTCACCTGTAGGGCCTTGTCATCCAGGGGGCGGAGCTTACTCTGAATTTTGTAGTGAGGTCTTTTCTGAGATGCTGGATCTTCAGCTCCCATGAATATAGAAGAATAATCCTGCAGCTTCTCAGGAGCAGGGTATTTAGCACTGGAAAACACCTAAACACACACACCTTAATGTTGCTAATGAGATACACACACACACATTCATGTAATAAACAAATGCTACATGGTTGATAGGCTACGTATTAAGAAGAGAATTACATCTGTAGCACGTCTGTTACTAATAAGGGCTGCGACTTCGATCCAGTGATTTGTATTACAGATGGATTTCCTGTTACTACACGACTTTTACATCAAAGCCGTCTGCCCAATCAGGTGAGAGAAGCAGCATGTTGGAACAGGTATGAAACGTGTGTATGTCTAATGAAAGTGTGTGTGTGCGTATGTGTACTGAAAGTGTGTGTGCATCACCTTGGTGGCTTTCTTGCTACCTTTAATCTTGTGGACGCGAGCTTGAGCCAGTTTAATGCGGTCAGTGACGGTCTGAAGGTGAGCGCGGTTCATCTCCACCCTCTGAGACACCCTGCAAAACCAAAATGCTTAATTACGGTGTGTGTGCGTGTGTGTACGTGCACAGGCTTTATTATACTTTTATATTTGTTTTGTATATCATGGGGTAGAGAGACATTATAACATCATGCTTTCTCTGGGTATGTCTCTCTCACACACACACACACACACACACACACACACACACACACACACACACACTACACTGTTGCTTAGTGAGGAGGGTAATTGGCTGAAAAGGAGATTTAAAAAAAAAAGATAGTGCATCCTAATGGAGCTGACCCAGAAAAGCCGCAGTTATCCTCTCTCTCTCTCTCCCCCTCTCACACACACACACGTCTCTCCTCCGCTATGTTGTCATGGTAACAATATGGCTGCTTTTTTTTCCATTCCTATAGCTGATATCATATCTAAGCACTCAGACAAACAGACAGAAACACACACACACCCCCCCCACATTTTCTGTTCTCGATACATCTTGGTTTTTTTTCTATTTAATATTGTTTTAAAAATCTCTTTTTTGATAAGGCGTTTGTAATCGCGTATCAGTGATTGAGTGCAGGTTAAATATAGCGCTCATTAGCACATGCTGGCATGAGGAAAGAGAAAATGACTAAAATTTAACATCTGGCATATGCACATCTGCTTGATCTAGCTCCCAGAGCACTTTGACTGGAGCAGGTCGTTATAAGATACGAATTTGGGTGCTAAATAAAATAAAATAAAATAAATCAACCGTTTTTTTTTTTTTACAGACACAAAAATGTTTAGGTTTGGAAAACAAACAACCAATGTGACAAAATAGCAAAAATTAATAAACAATAAAGTGGAAAAAAAAAAAAGGAAAATCACTGCGAACTGATTAGATGGGTAAATCAATGACAGACAGATGTGAGATGGCTGGCCAATAAAATGGATGCATGAATAGACAGACAGACGGATATATGGACAAAAGGAAGGAAGGGTTGGTGTATGGATAGAAATAAGGAAGAATGATTGGATTGAACTGTGGGTGGACGATTGGAAGGAAGGAAATTCAACACTTCCATCATGTCAGTGGTATTACCGTGCAGTATTAACAGTCACTCTTCTCTTCTGCTTTTGGTTCATAATTTTACACTGATGATGATCACAGAAGACCAAACTCTTGTGACCAAAGTCCAAAAACTACAGCAACCCATCCATGTCACATGATCACTGTCCTGTGCCTTTTAGCTTTGCTCCTGAGGTGACAGGACTTACCTGCTGAAGATATCTGTCGAGATACATTCCAGATACTGCAGCGCGTCAGCGATCTGGTGCACGGCCTCTTCCCTCCGCAGGTCCTGCTGGATCAGTGCCACAGAATAGACCTGGCCCTTAAGGTGGTGTTTCTGAGTCATCCTGCAAACATATAATACTCCTCATCGTCCTCATCCTCGTCCACTACCTCATCAAATGCAACATGCTTTTAAGTTTCATACATACATAAATAAATAAAAAAACAACAACACAAGAGAAGTGTAGCTCGTTGTTAAGGTATTAACCTGCTGACCTGTAAATGTTGGGTTCAAGTCCCAACGCCACTAAGGGCTCCTGAGCAAGACCCTTAAGGTTGCCCAACTGTTCAGTTGGATAAACCAGGTGAATGCACATGTAAATGACGTAAATGTAAACATTTGGATATTCACGTGACCGCGCAGCTAAACTATGCCGGAAACGGGCATCTTCCCAATCCTACTAACTTGTAAATGACATACACTATGTTATTGCAAATGTGTAAAGAGCGACATGTTTTGGCGTTTTGTTGCTTTGTCCTGAAAAAAAAATACCGTCGTCATGTTTCTTTCCAATAACGTCAATGTAAACAGCTTCTATGCTAACTCAGCTAAAGCTGAAAAAGCCACATGACGAACGCTAGTTCTGTTTTAGAAAACACAGTTATTTACCAAAAAAAAACGGACAATAACACTCACCTGCCCATTTAGAAAGTCCAGCTCTAAACTTTAAAACAGGAATTTCTTTCCATGCATAACAGAATGAAGAAGCTGCCTTCTGCGTGTCTTCTATCAAACTTCCGCGTCCTCCAGTCACACGACAGAGGATTCGAACTAGCGGTTGATTTGCGACGACTGATTCGTTACTGTGTTACAAATTTTATTTATACTTTATTTGGACAAAAGTATATATGACTAAAGTCAATGTAAAACCACTGTTACAATTTGAACAATATAAAATAAGATTATATGAGGTAGAAGATAATGTTAGCGATGACGGAATTTTATTATTATTATTATTATTGTTGTTGTTATTGTTATTGGTGGTAGTAGTAGTAGTAGTAAAAGTATTAATAGTAGTATTTATTGATATTATTTTATATATTCGTTTGTTAAATAGTTTTTTCACTTATTCCATCAATGCTGTTTTCTAGGTCGATATTGTTGGTGGTCTAAGGTGCCAGACTCAAGATTAAACACCTTCCTGTGTGTTGATTTAAATCCTGTTGTTAGAAATGATCTCCAAGGCTATAAAGAATTGGCTTTTAAATGACCACGGCTTTCATGACAGCTAGCCCTCCTCTGCTCTTGGAGCCAATTTACATTAAGGGTTGCCATGTCAGTTATTTTAAGGTGCCTTTTTGGGGTTTTTTTTTCCAACATTAGGTCATTGTGTCAGAAAGGCTGAGTGTCTCAGGACGCCAGACATAGGATGTAATAGATTATTGTCTCCACATAGGAGTGTGGGTTCAAATCCCATTGATGACATCTGTGTGTTTTTGTTTCTGAAACTTTCTGTACAAACTCCATGCATATCTTTGCATCTGTTTGTTTTTGTGGGCACTACTCTTCTCTTAGACATCATCTTAATTGAATAGAATAATTATTTTTTGTTAGAGAATATAGAGACTCAAGCCTCAGTGTGGGCCTTATTGTAAACTAGACATCAATTTAAATTGCACTACCTGAATATTATTGCATTTCTAAAATATATAGATATCTGAGATGCAATTCAGTTCACTCAGAGGAAATGTCATGTAAGGAAATGTCACAGCGAATCTGTTTATCTCTGTCTGTGCGTCAGTAAAAAACTTTATGACCCTTAAAGTTTAATATCGAATAAACCCTCTATGTATTCACCGTCAGTCCGAGCGGTTCTTTTCTGTACGTCACTGCGTCACTACTGAAAACCCGCCCCCTCCGTGTGCTTATGTTTTGACGTCCCCTCATCAGCACCATCTCGCGCATCCTTTCCTCCGGAGGCGGAGGCGGGAGTCTCTCTCTCTCTCTCTCTCTCTCTCTCTCTCTCTCTCTCTCTCTCTCTCTTGTTCTTTCTTGTTCTTTCTTTCATTCTTCCTTACGCTTACTCCGTCCAGTCGAGCGCGCAGCCTGATTCCGTTCTGTCGCCCCGCGCGCTTCTCCGTCCATCAGCATGTCGAGCCTGTTGGAGAACCCTCTCCAGGCGGTGCTCTACCTGAAGGAGCTGACGACCATCGTGCAGAACCAGCAGGGCCTCATACAGACCCAGCGGCGTCGCATCGACACGCTCGAGCGCAAGTTAAAGGAGCTGGCTGGAGAAAACCGACGGCTCCACGACGCCACACACCGGCATCCCACGCGGCCTCTTCCGCCCCATCGCACTTCCTCCGCTTTGGCCAGCAGGGACGGGACGCCCCCTCCTTTGCGGACACCGGCGACTCAAACCGAGCGCCAATCACCACAAGACATGCAGCTGGTACCCGCCGTGCCCAGCGGTGCAAGTATGGACTCGTCAACGGAGAACACGGACGCTGACACGCGTTGCCGGTCCCTGGTGCCCCAAATATCTACCGCGCTCTGTCGGACCGGCCCACGGAATTCCGAGTAAGTAATGTTAATCAGTCTTCATGCATTAAGCTCTGAAGTGAAAAACTGTACTTATGACCTTAGGGCATTACATAACAACATCTGCCATTTACTATAACCTGCTATGAGCGATGTAATAATACACGCGCGATGGGGCGCGTGCACGAGCTCAAAGCTTTTCATCTGCGCAACTAGCCGAAAAGCCATAATGGGAATGCAAAGGAGTACAGACTAATTAATAGAAAATATATAACATAAAACAAAATGTCTATTAATATTATTAATGATAATAATAATAATAATAATAATAAAAGTATATCTATATAAAATGTAATAAACTGGCATTGATTTCTTTCCTATGCATGAGTTTCCAAGGCATTCTGATCCAGTGACTCCTAAACAAGTCAGACAGAAATCTGAGGAGTCACTTCACCCTTTCAACCTGTTAGTGAAAAAAAAATCAATATCAAGCAACAAATGCTGTTCACACTATAGACTTCATTCTTTTCCCCTGAAAATAGGAACTACATACAAAAAGACTGCGTGTTTTAAGACTGAGGTTTCAGGGTTTCTATTTTTAAGCATACACATTTGTTCATCTGCAGACACACACTGTGATGATCACAGAAATGGGAGATTTGTAAGGAACAAACCTCTGCTGTAGGAAAATAATCAACGATGGGATCGTGTGCTGTTACTCGTCGCAAAGCAAGACGCTGATTATCTTTTTATAACAACACACCCCAAGTGTTTTATTTCTGATATCCTGTAGTTTACAGTTTACATTTACATTTCTGGCACCCTTTTCCAGAGCGACTTACAATATCCAACTAATGAGTTCAGGGGCCCATCAAAGACAGCTTGGTGGTACTGGGATTTAAGTCACTGAGCTACAACTTCCTTGGATTTCCATCAGAGGATCTCTAAAGTTATTGCAGGATGTATAAAGTGTTTTATGTCTCTTATACCACAGCAATTTGCTAGCAATAATTTGTTTTATTAATTAAAGCACAGCTTTTAATCCGTTTACAGTTACAACAAACACCTCCATAAAACGTTAATGTCAACACTTACACCATATAGCAGAGATTTCCTGAAGAGGTTCAGGTTTATATGTGAAGAGTGAAGGGTCCTTTAAGGGTTCCTTAAAATATATCTACATTCTTAGTCTAGGTATTTGACTAATAATGCAATGCATTCTTAGTGTGGTTCTTTCAGAATTCCTTTTTAAGACGTTCTAAGCTTCTACAACATTTTTAAATAGGGGGTTGATTGAAGAAATGAATGGGCATAACTTCCTCTTGAAAATGCGTTTAAATAAGGATTCACTCATTGTAGGATTTCGTAGAGATCCCTTTTGAAGAACCAACCAAAGAACCAATAGGAGTCGATTCTTAAAGGAAGCTTTTTTTTGTGCAGAAATAGAAACAGGTTGTTATTCCTAAGGAAAACATGTTAATCCTAGCTGCAGGTTGTATTTGTTCTTAATATTTTGTCAGCGCTTGGTAAACTCACACGTTCACTAACAGCTAGGCTAATGAAAGCTACATTGTTGAGCATCTCTCGATGAAGAGAGATGTTTTTGTTGCAGTAGAAAAATCCAAGAAGCTCCAGCGAATAAGAGTACGTAATAGACCTTAGGTATACAGTAAGTGCAGGTACAGACATGCAAACAAAAATATGAACACAGAAATTAATGTGTATACACACACACACACACACACACACACTCACACACACACACACACACACACACACACACACACACACACACACACACA
>JAOUQX010000030.1:24549586-24561711 GCA_028566295.1 Liobagrus marginatus
AATACACAGTGGGGATTAGAGGTGGGGATATGAATAATACACAGTGGGGATTAGAGGTGGGGATATGAATAATACACAGTGGGGATTAGAGGTGGAGATATGAATAATGTACTGTATGAATAACACATACTGTGGTGTGTTACAGGTTCTACTGTACAACATGGGGGGGTGAAAATACATATTCATATATATTACCTCTAATAAGCAACAATTTATTTTTACACCCATCTTTGTGCGTGCGTGCGTGCGTGCGTGCGTGCGTGCATACCTGTCTCTATAGTCAGCTGCAGCTTCTGCGTGAGTGTGACACCGACATGTGAAAGGTGTGTTTTCTGCGCCACAGTAAGTGTGTAACGTGTTCCAGGTTGTAGTCCTGATACCAAGCGTGATGGCTGAGACGATGAAAGCGTCCAACACTGACCATCGACACACACAGGCTGTGTTTGTGTAGCGGTCCAGTCAGTCCAGTTCAGCACAGCGCTGCTGGAAGAGACCTCGACCTTCAGAGAGTATCTCTTTAGAGGAACTACAGAGGGGAACATTTAGAACGGTCAGTCTCACACACTTAAGGAAATCATCATCAGAACGTCTGGCGCTGATCTTACCGAGCCGGAATGATCTGGCTTCTAACATCCGCTCCTGTTCGTACGACTGTAAAGTCAGATTCAGTCCAGGAGACGACTGTGGCACATGTACGTCTGTTATACACTCACACACACTCTGACACACCACGCTGCTGCTCAGCACCTAAAACAGACACATGACAGAAACTCATACCGCAGCATCATTCTCTCTATGAAAGAACTTGTTCTACTTTTTATCCGTTTGTTGTTACATTTATTATCCTTACTACTATAACGTTCATACATTGTTCTTGTTTATTATTAGTTGATTATGTAAGAGAAGTGGGCCTGCCTGCCTGCCTGCCCGCCTGCCCGCCCGCTAGTAAGTGGTAGTTCAGCAGTTAAGGAATTGGACATGCAAACTCCACACAGAAACACCCTGGGTGGGAATCGGACACATGACCTTCTTGCTGTGAGGCAGGCGTGGTAATCACTCTGCCACTGCACCGCCGTAAATATGTGTTAATAATGATAAATATGACATATTACATATTAGTACATATTACATATTATATATTATTACATATTCGTACATATTATTACATATTACATATTATAACATTAGTACATATTACGTATTACCTATTCGTACATATGTATTACGCATTCGTACATATTAGTACATATTACATATTACCCATTAGTACATATTACATATTACGTATTACATATTCGTACGCATTACGTATTACGTATTCGTACATTAGTACATATTACATATTCGTACATATTATTACATATTACATATTATAACATTAGTACATATTACGTATTACCTATTCGTACATATGTATTACGCATTCGTACATATTAGTACATATTACCCATTAGTACATATTACATATTACGTATTACATATTCGTACGCATTACGTATTACGTATTACGTATTCGTACATATTACATATTCGTACATATGTATTACATATTGGTACATATTAGTACAGTGGTATAAATCACTAAGACGTTCATGTCAGAGTGAGTCCGGATGAGGTTGATGATAATGATGAAATATCCTGTGCGATTCTTTTATACCTTATTTTCCAGTAAAAGTGTGTAAGTATCAGGTTCAGGGCTCAGCGGAAATCTGCAAAACTCCACCTGTACATGAACAGATTCGGGAGCACTCCGTCCTGGAAACCTCATCACCTGCGTGAAGAAAAGGAAAACCATCCTGCTTATATTCTTTTTTATATTCTATTTTACTGGCTGCATTCCTGCTTTTTAATGGTTTCATTCCTGCTTTTTACTGGTTTCCTTCCTGCTTTCCCAGAGATAAATAAAGTTGCTCTGGTTGAGGACGTCTGCCAAATCCCACAGACGTATCTTATCAATATACAGTACAGCTGTTAGTTACTGTAATATAAACAATGATTGAAGCAAATTGTTAAACGAGTCCACTATATAATCAATAAAAATTGTATCTTTTATCCTGCAATAATAAATCCTTTCTGGATGTTTTTCAAATTTCTATCCACACAGTAATACACATTTGTACTAATTCATTACAATATATCCTGCTCACAGCTACAGTACTGTAGTAGTACTGTTGTAGTACATGTGTACTGGGGGGAAGCACGCTTTAGTTCCCTTTATAGATTCTGATAAACGCGTTTATTAGTGTTTTAACGAGATGAGATGAGATTTATTACCTGTATCAGAAACACCAGCAGTCTCAGAGGAAGCTTTTTCTCCATTAAGAATATCCAATGTCTGAGAAATCCAAAAAAAATACAAATACAAATCTCTACATCCTCTCGTATTATCTGATTAAGGAATCTCTTTTTAATTGACTTATTTGTTGAATTAGAGCTCGCACCAGTCACTGTCTGCTCTCCAGGTCCAAACACACACACACACACACACACACACACACATCTGAATAGTTTACATTCCCTTCCTCATGATGAAACTAGTTTCACTTCACGTCTGTACCTCCTACGAGAAACACACACACACACACAATAAATAAAACAAAACACTAGTTTAAACCAACTACATTTAAATGTACAGCATTTGGTAGATGCTTGTATACAGTGACTTACTACTGATCAGTTGAGAGTTAAGGGCCTTGCTCAGGGGCCCAGCACTGGTAACTTGGCTGTGATGGGAATTGAACCCTGTTTTTTGTTTTTGGATCAGCAGTCCAACACCGTAACCACTGAGCTACCGCTTCCCAACATGTGCAACTGAATCGGCTCTTAATCAGAAGCAAAAGAATGGTTCGGAAAATATTATGGAACCAGTTAAATGTAACCCTAATCAATAATAACAAACGGGTAAATATTATGTGATGTAAGAGCATAAGATACTACTTTTTTTTTGTTGTTGTTGCTTTTCTTATCCGTATAGACTCATAACTGGAGTTTGCATGTTCTTGCGTGGGTTTTCCCCGGGTACTCCGGTTTCCTCCCGACTCCAAACACATGTGATTGTGCATAGGTGAATCAGCTACTCTAAATTGTCCATAGGAGTGAATGTATGTGTGAACGTTTGTTTATCTCTAAGTGTTAGTCCTGCGATTAACTGCTGATTGTACAGGATGTACGCCGCCATAGTCAGCATTTAAGTATCACATTCTTGAGTTCAGACAAAAGATTGTCGATTTGGTTGCAATGAGTCTAGAAATAAGTACAAATAATATACATTTGGCAACGCAGCCTTGTGAATCTCATGCAGATGTAATTCAGTGAGATTTCTTTTCACTATGGGATTCAAATCGAGCTCAGTTTCTGACCCATAAAGTAAAAGGTTGTTGACCGTGAACCCACTCATCTGACTCAGCAGCTTTCTACAAGGAGGAGTACGAGGAAAACCTGCCAGCTAATTTAATTAGTTTGCATTAAAAAAAAAAACCCGAACTCAGCAGGACAGAGTTCAGCCCTAGCGTGGGGCGATCCGTCGACACGCCGCTGATGAGGGCATGAAGAGCAGGGCAGTGTGTTTCAGGAGAATGTTTAAACGCACATAGACAGGATATGGTAAGAATTGTTTACATGTCTGTTGGGCTCTACAAGAGATTTTACACTCTGTACGTCCCCTAATATATACCGATCAGGCATAACATCATGACAACCTTTCTAATATTGTGTCCCTAATATTGTGGCAGTCCCCTTTTTGCTGCTAACACAGTTCTGACCTGTCGAAGCGTCGAAGAATGGACTCCACTAGACCCCTGAAGGTGTGTGTGTGGTATCTGGTATTAAGATGTTAGCAGCAGATTCTTTTAATCCTGTAAGTTGTGAGTTGGGACTCCTTCACTCCCCACATGCATCAATGAACCTCGGCCGCCCACGACCCTGTCACCGGCTCAACACGGTTCCTTACTTGGACCACTTTTAATAGATACTGACCGCTGCAGACCGGGACACCCCACAAGAGCTGCAGTTTTGGAGATGTTCTGACCCAATCGTCTAGATACACAATTTGGCCTTAAACTCACTCAAATCCTTAAGTTTACTCATTTTACTGTTTATAACATCTACTTCAACGATTAAACGCTTCTACTCGAACCAGAACACACCGTGTCTTGATGGAGTGCAGGGGCTTTGTGCACAGAGGGATTGTCATGCTGAAGCAATGTTTGTGTCTTAGTTCCAGTAAAGGAATATTTTAACACATCACAAAAACACATGCTATGAAACTTAGTGACAATATGTTTGGTAGTTTGATATGTTGTCTGAATGTCTCTAAATATCACCTTTATCTATCCATCTGTGTGCCGGCGCTTCTGGAATGGACTTTGAACTTGGTGGTTTTCGTCTACACCAGAAAACGAGTTATTTCCGGTCAGATCACACGCAACACGGCACATTTTCAATGTAATAAAACTCATACGCTTATAAATCTGGCTTGTTTATTTATCCCTGTAGAGGGTTTGAGTGTTTTAAAAAATATATATAAAGTTATTGAAAACAAATTGAAAAAAAAAATGGTTAAAAACATAGTAATTTCTTAAAAAAGCAAGAGGGTAGAAAAAATCTGCTCAAGCATCTAAACATACTATAAACTTGCCTAGGATAATTAATTACATGCATGAATTGATTTTGCTTCAACAGAAACAAACAGTGATTGGACACGTACATTATTTCTTGTATTACGTCTCATATAGTGAAATTATACTGCATAAGCTGACTAATGCCAAGTCATACGTTCATATACTGACTATGTGATTAAATGATGCAATATTTCTAGTTTGTTAATCTAGAGTTTGAAAAATAAACACGCTCTATATATATATATATATATATATATGAAGCTAGTAGTTTGGGGTCGTACTGATCTGTGTGAAAATAACTGAACATGTCCACTGAGAGGGTATATAGAGTTGAGAATGCCGAGGCACTGCACATCTACAAACTGTTAGCGGTTATTAGTTCCACTGGCATGAGCAGTCCATCGGTTCCTGGAAGTTGTATTCTACAGATGTGCCGTTGCGAGTGCAGTACAGCTGGATGATGCGGTTCTGCAGGCCATTCTCACGGCAGCACTTGCAAAAACGTGCGTGGCTGTTTATGTTGAAGTTAAAGATGGTGGCAGAAGGACATTTCCCATCGCAGGAGTAAACAGTTACCTGGAAACGGAAGAGAGAGAAAAATGATTATTGGACATTTCAAAGAATCTTTCAATTTGATTCGAATCAATTCATTCCTGTATCCTGTTCAGGGTCGTGGGGGCGCTGGAGTTTATCCCACCTAACTTGGTGTGTGAGGCGGGGTACATCCTATACAATCAGCAGTTAATCACAGCACTAACACTTAGAGACAAACAACCATTCACACACACATTCACTCCTATGGACAATTTAGAGTAGCACATTCACCTATGCTCAATCACATGTGTTTGGAGGCGGGAGGAAACCGGAGTACCCTGGGAAAACCTGCGCAAGCACGGTGGAGAACATGTAAACTCCACACATAAACACCTTGGAAGGGAATCGAACACATGACCTTCTTGCTGTGAGGCAGGAGTACTAACCACCTAATTACAAATTTTCAGGTATCAGGGAGCCACTGTGAATATGCGGGAGACTCCCGGAACTTCTGGTAAAGGTGGGATGTCTGCTAATCTTTATACCAGTTGGTAACACGAATACTTCTTGTATTCTGTACCTTGACTGATGGCTGTCTCATCCAATCAGCAGTAAGAAAGCCATTCTCGAACTATACCTACCTTATTTGTTTTGTCAGATTTGTTGTTGTTTTCTGACTTGTCACTTCGTTTTTAGATTTGCATTTGCCATATATTTTTTGTTATAATTTGTTATATTGTTTTCAGAATGTTGATTCGTTTCACATTTCTCAGACACCGTAACAGGGTCTTATCTACAAACATCTTAATCGATCAGAATTATGACCAGAAGATTTTGAGATTTGAAAAAAATCCTACTCACCGGTGCATTACTTCTGCAGTCATCTTTCCTGATAGTGGTCCTGATGGCAACCCTTTTGCACGTTTTACCGTCCTCTTTGCCTACACACACAAACACACAATTACAGTAAACCGAACACCAAGACTATATAAAAACAGCATTTACAATCTTAATATAGTTTCAAGACATTAGATCAAAACAATGTCTCAGTAATCATGAGGAAATTGAACAAAAGGACATCATTAAGAACAAACCTAATTACAGCCTGTAACACTGGACAGACACATGGTATCGTGTAATAGTTGACACTTGCGTCTCCATAGCAACTGAAGCAGCCGAACAATGGTGGAAATGTGCTAAGATTTTTTTTTGTTTGTTTGCTTGTTTTTTGTATCAGGAAGTTCTATTACTTTTGCTATGTTGGAAAACGTGGTTGAAGTTGGTACGTGCTTGATTTCGGTCTTCTGTGAATATGATTAGCAAAGCATCTCAAACGCAGGTAACAATAATGAAGACGTGAAAGGGTTAAATTCAAATTCAGATCGCATCACAAACATACATGTAGTGATACAGTTTTTATTCCGCATATCCCAGCATATGAATTTGAAGGCTGGGGTCAGAGCATAGGGTCAGCCAGAATGTCCGGCACCCCTGGATCAACTGAGGTTAAGGGTCTTGCTCAAGGACCCAATGTTGGTAGCTTTCCTGATGCAAGGCTTGAACCCCAACCATCTGATCACTGACCCAGGGGCCTCACCATTGAGCCACCACCGTCCTCAATTATTAGTACATTTAAATTCTTTAAATGTCCTCAAAATAGCTCATCACAGTAGATACTGGATAATCACCCAAAGCCAGTTAATACCGTGGGGTGTCACTGTATAGAACCGTGATGCTCATGTCAGTTACAGCAATACAAAGTAATTATGGAGGATTTGTTAAGCTCATGAATGCAGATAAAAGCACATAGCTATTTGCTAGCAATGTGTTACGCCTTGTTGTGTTGAAACCCCAGCATGAGCAGCAGAATGGAAAAGTGTCATGGACTGGCTTCAGCGGTCATGGAAAAAGTCGTGACGAGAGTTGGCTGATAGATGAGAATTGGCAGGTCAACAAATTGGGAAGACAAAAAAAAAAAAGAATTTCTACATACAACTTACAATGCTAGGAATGCGAGCCAGGTGCAGTTATAAACACAGTTACACTAAACACCTGTTTAAAACTCAAACTCTAGAACAAAATGAAACGGAAGGAAACTCTTGAAAACAACTTAGTGCTGTTATCGGACATAGCTAATACTCAGGAGATGAAATGTACTTTTTTGTATCTTATTTATCCAACTGAGCAGTTGAGGGTTAATTAGACTCAGGGACCCAGCGGTGGCGGGTTGGTGGTGCTGGAAGTCGAAGCCGCAAGCATCAGATCAACAGTCCAACACCTTAACCACTTCCCCAATGACAGTAATGAAAAAAAATATATAGTGCAAAATAAGAATTATGCTTTTCGTGTAATTCTGATGATACGAACGCAATTATCCAGTGATGTAATCACACATGCTCTTATGTACAAACAGACACATTATTTCTGTCTTTTGTCTCGCAGAAAAGTTTTTGATTTACTCAGACACATAACAGACTAACTGGCTTTTAAGCTTTCCCACAGTATTTAAACCTGCAATATTTCATTTCATCAACAAGTTTGTCTCCATGGTGATTCCATGGAACACGTAGCTAGCTGCTAATTTTCAAAGCAATGTAAGGCATACATCCCCCCCAATCTTAAAAACTCAAGATGCACAACCACCAAAAAAATATATTAAACTTTATATACCTCTTCCCAATTTGTGAAAATTTGAGTGTCCGGCGTCGGAGAGGGGCACAAGGAGAATCCAGAGAACCCCCACATGGGTCATGCATTAAAAAACCTAACTTAAAGTACTATCAATCTCACAGTAATGTTTTTATGAATTAATTTATACATCTTTATAATCTGCTGTTTGCCATGCTCACATGACACGCTCGCACCCGCTCATGTTCAATGTCTTGCGTGTTCTCCACCTCTTTTGGTTCTTTACCTGTCCCCATTTTCACTAATCACCCTAGTTAGACAGAGTATAAATTCCCTTCACTTCCTTCCCTCTGTGTCTCGCTTTGTCACCTTGTGTTCGTTTCTCCGACGGCGTTATTGTAGTTTCATGCTAGCCTCTTCTAGCACACTTCTGGCGCTCCCAGAAGCTATCTTGGAGTGTTGTGTACTTTGAATAAAAGCATGTTCACTGCCTATGCATCGCTTCAGCAGCATTCCTGCTTCAACACCCGCACTTGATCATCACACTGTTATTTAATTACACTTTTAAATGAGTGTGCAGAGTTTGTCCTCATCACACTGTAGAACACCAGTAAACCTGCAGGTAATCAGCTAGTTTAAATAACGCTAGCTCTGCTATTGAACTCGCCTCAACATCTCTGTTACAGACATTTAACCAGCAAACGAAATATAAACGTCCCTGTTACAAGCAGAGCAGTGAGAAACACTGTCCTGATTTCATGCACTCTTTCCTCAAGCTCTTTCTCTTCCTTACCTTCAGGATTTCCGGGATATTGTATCTAACTTGCAGGCGTCCGGGAGCCACTATGAACATGCGGGAGACTCCCCGGAACATCAGAGCGAGGTGAGATGTCTGCTATAGGATTTAACGGCATTTCATTGAGAGCGCTATCAGTGAAAGTCTCAGGTCTACACGAAGGTTATGAATTTGCTGAAATTATCGGAACATTTCAACATGCAATCAATCGCTGCTCGAAACTTTGTGCCAAGCGGGAGGGAAGTGACGTGTTACAGTTCTGTGGTATGTAGGGTGCAGGCCTTTCTACTGTACATTAGTGTGTAAGAAAATGTCTATCATGTTGTCAGTTTATAGTTTGCTTACCGCGGCATTTGGCATACATCTTTATTCAGAGCGACTTACATTTAACTCATATTTTATTCAACCGTGCAGTTGAGGGTTAAGGGCCTTGCTCAGGGGCCCAGCAGTGGCCGTATGATTGCGCTGGGAATCAAACCCACAATCTTCTGATTAGCAGTCTAATGCCCTAACCACCGAGCTCCCATTTAAAGCTTCACTGTGCACAATAAAAGGTCTTAAATAAGTTTTTTTTACCCTTTTGTACAGTAAGTCAAGCGTTTGACTTGCGCAGTTAATAAAAGACTTTTGTCTAACAAATCCACTCCCAATGCAACTAAGGTACAAAGACACATCGTGGAACATAGTACAAAGGTACATAGTGAATCAAATAACTTTTACAGTTTTACTATCCTCATGTTCTCTTTTAAACATCCTTCTGAAACGCTGCGGGAAGATGATGCTGGCATTTGCACTCTTTTTTTAATAGCCCAGTTTATCCACTGCTTTGCTCTGTTATGATTATTCATGATGAAATACATCATGTTGTCTTGTCGGTACTTTGTCATGGTGGAACCGGGCCTAAGTCACACAATGGCAGGTAGAATCAGATGTTGGTGTCAAAGAATTCTTTTATGAGGCAATGTGTACTAGATGGGACGTGGATCGGGTCAGCGCACGCACACACACACACTTGTTTTGCTATGCTAGTGAGGACATGCCATAGGCGTAATGGTTTTTATAGTGTAAGCCTACTACTAAACCTACACATTAGACAAAACATTCTGCATGTTTACATTTTTAATAAAACATTGTTTAGTGTTTTTCAACCTATTTTACTTATGACTTATGAAATGTCCCCATAAAACATGCTCATGTCCTAATACCCATGTCATTATGCAAATTTGTGTCCTCATAAATTCATGAAAACAAGTTCACACACACTCACACAGTATAATAAGAGAGTAAAGAGGGTTGGTAAGTACCTGTGTCACAGTTAGTACTAGCAGTAGGAGTTACTGGACTAATGGAAAAAGGTAACAAACCAAATCCAGCACCTGAGAAACACACAGGGTCATATTTACAATTTCGCAACTGGTCACAAATGCTGCCTTCCCAGCATGCTCTGTGTCGATCTGGACAGAAATCCCACAACTCATTCCTCACCATCAGAGCACTTAAAGCATAAGAAAGCCTGCAACGACCCCAGCGCATTCCCTCAGACACTCGCATGCATGCAGACACATGCAGACACTCTCCCTGCCACACATAAATGAACGTCAGCACAAATCATTTAAACAGAGAAATATTTGTACAAAAAAAAAATAATCAAGCAACCAGAAACAGAAAGCGCGTATGCCAGAGCGTCTTCTCAAAGCCGTCTCGTAGGTCCCCATGCATGGAAATTGCAGTTTCATTTAAGACAGATTCATGCAAACCATTAGCCATGCTAGTTTTGGTTAACTCGGAATGCAAGTGGGAATACGCGTAACTATAAAAACGTCTATTCATTCCTCAGATGCTAAACAGCTGGGCTTAGAACCACTATCTCTAATCGTGTCCAAAATAGTTGCCTCAACTAGTTTAAGACTTTTCTGTGTAGAGCACTAACTAGCCAGCAGGGCTGTTTTAGCAGCAAAAGGGGGACCACCACAATAGTTGGAAGGTGGTCATAATGCTATGCCTCATTGCACTGTATATATTACAACATTATTAGCCCTGATATTGTTAGTAAAGCTACAGAATCCTCTTAATTATTTTCTATCAGCATGATATGTTGAAAGAAAAAAAAAAAAAAATGGAAACGTTTCTGAACGTAAGGAGAGAAAATATTTCAAGATGAAGTGAGGAATGGGAATAAAAAAGACAGAGTCAAAGAAGAGCATCATTTGCTTCAGATCAACACATCTCAATCCAACTGAAGAGCGAAACCAGCAACCAAAACACCAAAACCCCACCACGGCCAGCTCCATCATCCAATCAAGATACAGCAAACACTAGACACCACAAGCAGCCACCAAGCCACCAGAGCACTTACACGTCCTGCAGCAGCCATCAATGTAGGTCTGCACCACACCGCCATTCTGAAAGAAATAGTGAGGAAAATAAAGGTGGGTTTATAAAAACGTCCGCTCTTAGAATGAATAAATACACCTCGATTTGTCTGCAGACCTGAATACACTCGGTGTCGTTGAACGGCGGGCAGATGACCCCAGAGGCAAGAACCACGGCTCCTATTGCGGTCTCGATGCAGTCGAAACGTGTGCAGTTAGATACCCATGAACTACCTGCCTATATATCACACAGAAATGACCCACAAACCTACAAATGTGACAATAAAAACGGCACTAAACTAAGATATGACTTATAAAAATTCATAAAATCCATATACCGTGTTCTCTCGTAAACTGTTGCATATTGAAGGGGAAAGAAAACTCGTAGGTAAAGAATAATGAAGTTACTACTTTTAGTCTACATTGCCTAAAGAAACTAGTGTAATAAAAAATTGTTTCTGTGCCATATTTTAAGAATGTTATTTTTGTTATTGTTATATAAGAAAAAGAAAAATTCCGACAATTATAATCAATTAATCATAAATTACTCAATGTTTTAAAAAAAAATACAGTATGTAGTGACTGGATGTTTCATATTTAATAACAGGGTGTCGGGTGTACCATAAATTCTTCTGTAGTTCCGTTTTCACTGGTAAATGAGCATGAGACATTTTTACATGAGCCGCAACACACATGGGGGTCGGAGGATGCGACATACACCTGGTGCTTTAGAAATAAACAACAAGATACTGACAATTAAAACCAGACACAGCACTCAGACCTACACGTGTAATATAACGTTACGTAAAATAAATGCATCTGTTAACATCCTATTAAACCATACGCTGATCAGACATAACCAGACCGGGACGCCCTACAAGAGCTGCCGTTTTGCATCCCGTCGTCTCGATACACACTTTGGCCTTAAACTCACTCAAACCCTTACGTTTACTCATTTTACTGCTTATAACATTAACTTTAACGATTAAATGTTTACCTGCTGCCTAATATATCCCACTCACTAACACTAATATATCCCACCCACTAACAGTAACATATCCCACCCACTAACAGTGATATATCCCACCCACTAACAGTGATATATCCCACCCACTAACAGTAACATATCCCACACACTAACAGTAATATATCCCACCTACTAAGAGTAATATATCC